>QVTF01004932.1:0-29809 GCA_003573665.1 Oxygymnocypris stewartii | reverse complement strand
AATTAGGATTCTTCCCACCTCCTACTTGGAAGTAACGCCTGGAACAGCGCTTGAGTCAGATATCACAACCTGTGAAATTGGGGCAGATCGATCATTTGACGTCACTGCTTCCAACTTAAAAGAATTAGACATTAAGTTATTCATCCAACCAGGATCTATTGTTCAATCTAAAAGAGTGCCCTCTTGTGGCTGACATGGGCACTCCAGTAACTGGTTGTGACAATGTTGCTCTAAAAACTTTATATACCTTTCAGTATATCAGTGCCTTCCAAAACATTGCAAGCTGCCTATACCGTATGCACTTATGCACTCCCATACCACCAGAGAGCTGGCTTTTGAATTGAACACTGATTAACACGCTAGAAGGTCTCCCTCCCTTTAGGCCCGGAAGCACGGTGTCTGTTATTTCCAACAGGAATGTAAAATTTAGACTCGCCTGACCATAGAACACTTTTCCACTTTGAAAACTCATTTGAAATGAGCCTTGGCCCACAGAACACGGCGCTTCAGGACCATGTTCACATATGGCTTTCTTTTTTACATGATAGAGCTTTAGTTGGCATCTGCAGATGCGCCGGATTAGAGTGGTTTCTGGAAGTATTCCTGGGCCCATTTAGTAATGTCAATGACAGAATCATGCTGATGAGTGATGCAGTGTCGTCAGAGGGCCCGAAGACCATGGGTATCCAACAAAGGTCTTGGCCTTGTCCCTTACACACAGAGATATCTCCAGTCTCTCAGAATATTTTTATGATGTTATGCACTGTAGATTATGAGATTTGCAAAGCCTTGCAACTTGACGTTGAGGAATGTTGTTTTTAAAGTATTCCACAATCGTTTTACCGGTCTTTCACAGATTGGAGAGCCTCTGCCCATCTTTACTTCTGAGAGACTCTGCCTCTCTAAGACATCCCTTTTATAGCTAATCATGTTACAGCCTGATGTCAATTAATTTAACTAGTTTCTCCCAGCTGAATCTTTTCAAACTATCTTACTTTTTCAGCCCTTTGTTGCCTCCGTACCAACTCTTTTGAGACCTGTAGCAGGCATCAAACGTGAAATGAGCTCATTTAGTGAATAAAAGTGTCAAATTTATCAGTTTAAACATTTGGTAATGTTCAATATGTTCTTTTGTGAATAAAATATAGGCTCACATGTTTTGAAAGTCTTTTGTTTTTATTTCATTCAAATTTAAAAAACATCCCAACATTTCCGTTTTCGAGTTGTAATATATATATATATATCATTATCTTTCTATTTATTTATTTGCTTGCTTGCTTGCTTACTAGCATTGACTAAACAAACGACCAGTGCATTCCTAAAATATATCCTTTTGTGTAAATCGTGTAAGTAAATCATGAAATAATTCTTGTTTTTATTTTTGTCAACATCCTAATAAAATTTCTGTCCAACAGGCAAGAAAAACATTTTATTATTCGGATTTGGCGCTTGGCAAATGTTAATTTTGGACCCTGGTTCTGGATAATGCTCAGACTGAGAAGGTGAAAAATTAGTTTCCTCTTACCTGTAGGATTCCATATCAATCATTATTTGATTTATTTCTTCACGTTAATGTGATATTTTTCGCAGCATGCCTCGGCAAGCCTTCGAATGCTCCACATGCTGCATTGGTATTAATAAATGAATGCGTAACATTCTATAATATAATGATTTGTGTCAAGTTGGCGGCCAGTTACCAGCGTGAGGTGAGCAACATACTTTACAGAAACAGCAGCAGACACTGACGCCAAGCCTATCCGCACGTTTCCTCACAATCTCCACACTGTTTTGGACATTTACAAAAATAAACTTCTCAGGAACCCAATATTCATCCAACACGAGCTCTGGCTAACTTCGCGGCCGTGGTTTGCTCACTTTGGCCTGTTATTAAACAGCTGGAGAAGACAAGTCTCTTTCACTTCTCACCTACCTCTATTACCTTAACCCCATGAAAAAAGGACAATTACACATCATTTAAGACTTAAGCAATTAGAGGCCATTTCTGGAAATAACCCCGTTTGACAAAGTCGTCTTCTCGTTTGCAGACCCGAGGGGCAGCAGCTGATGGTTCCTGGTGCTGGTGTCAGTTCAAATTAGTGGGGGAGGTCTGGCCAGCGCACACTACTGTGTTTCTGTAGAGTCCAAGTGCGGGGTTAATCAGGGTCAGGGCATGTGTAGCTACAGATTGCCAGAGAGGAGATTAGGGTAAAACAGAATTGAGCGGCGCTGCAATTATGCCTGGATAAACACCGCCGCTGCTGCCACATGCGTGCACACATACTGGGTAAAGAAAAGAAAACAGGGTTTCCAAAACGGGGGTTCGAGAGTTGATGAAAAGCTAAGGAAATCGAATATACACTCTAAAACAAAATAAACAATAATAAATATACACTTGTTTTAGCACTTGTGTATCATTGCTCTTTTATAGGTTTTGATTGCTTCTATTGTCCTCATTTGTAAGTCGCTTTGGATAATAGCATCTGCTAAATGACTAAATGTAAATAAATAAATAAAAAATAATAAATGTTATATAATTTAAAAAATATAATATAATATAGTCTGCCAATGGGGTAAAAATAAACTTAATTCAAAGGGAAAACAAGTTTATTTTCTGACCCCACTGAGAGATGTGTAATTGTTTTAAATATTAACTCACTACATTTAGATTTTTCAAAACATGATTTAATATCTTCCTTCTCAAGTAAATCCATCTTGATTTAAGAATGTTATAAGAATCGTTTTTTTTTTTTTTTACTCATTTCTTCTTTGTCTTATTTCAATTTGGCCCTTAAATTTTCTTTACTTGGTCTTTAAAAAATACTTTATTTTTGTTTGTAGAAACCCTGTCCATGGAATATTTTCATTGCAAATGGAACCAATTTTGTTTTCACAGAGGACCTTTCAGTGATCAGTTCTTAAAAGAACCCAAAATGATTATTTTACTGCATGGCTATGAAAACCCCCTTCTGGCACCCTTATTTTTAGGAGCGAAACATTAACGTAAAACAATGGGACTACACTATTAATCAAAATGAAACTGAATTAGCAATATACCTTATCAAATTGCGATTATCAAAGGCAGTGATTTAATTAAAGGCAAATACAGTTTGTTGCGCTGCATGTTTAAGAGGGAAGAGCACTTTGTTCATTCATCATATGCAGCTCTACATATAAATCATTTTAAATTCAAGCAATAAAAATAAAACAATATGTAATGTTACCATTAGTCGACAGCAGAGATGAACATGCAAATGTGTCGCTACATTATTGAAATATAACTTCAAATCTCATGAGGTGCTTCTAGTAAATATTTTGCGTCTAAGGGATTCAACAGAAAAAAAAAATTGGGAATCCCTGATCTAAACAGTCAGAAACTAATCGTTTTCTCAAGTTATATCAGGAGGATTTTTGAATTGTGTCTGATTTTATTGTTTTGCAGAGTCATGATTGTAAAAGCTGGAGATTATGATTTAAACTGCGGGTTTGGAAATGAGAGAAACATTTACTTTACAGCATGAGTAATACATTATGAATCATTTTAGGGATTAAGCGAGGAAATCCTAAGATTTGTGACAAAGCTCTCATCTTCAGAGCAACGATAGACTTTTCATGCAATGACATGAAGCAGAGAGCAGCATGTTTACAGGCCACAAATCTGAAGTGAGGTCACCGTAAAACCAGCAGAGAATGACAACAGGGTGCTCAGTCTTAACTTAAAATACTAAGTCTTGAAAGGTGGTCCCCCACGCCACCAACAACGCCACACTCTCAGCCTCGCCACGTCCCTGCAGTGACTTAACTGCGTGTCAGTTCAGCAGCCGGAGAGAAGAACCAGACAAGCCCGCGTCCCTGCAGGCCTCTGGCCCTCAGCTGTAGGTTTGCATGAGTGCTGGAGGGCAATCACTGCAGGCGCCCACTGTCACGCAGCACTATGGGTGCAATCCGTCACCGTGCCGGGAGCGGACCACACCACAAACATGCTAACACACTCTTGCATTATGAGCATCAGTGTCGGGGAAAGATACTTTTTAAAGTAATGCATTACAATATTGCGTTACTTCCAATAAAAGTAACTAATTACGTTACTTTGTTACTTTTATGGAAAGTAATGTTACGTTACTTTTTAGATAATATTTAAATCTGGGCAGGGCTTGTTTGTTTGTTTTTAATATAAAAACATAATATTCTTATTTTACAAATGTAAAAGCCACTACAGTAACTACAGTAAGATCATGTTGCTATTTAGTCTAGAACTACAGTAAGATCATATTCATATTTAGTCTAGAACTACAGTAAGATCATGTTGCTATTTAGTAGAACTACAGTAAGATCATGTTATATTTAGTCGAACTACAGTAAGATCATGTTGCTATTTAGTCTAGAACTACAGTAAGATCATGTTGCTATTTAGTCTAGAACTACAGTAAGATCATGTTCATTTTAGTCTAGAACTACAGTAAGATCATGTTGCTATTTAGTCTAGAACTACAGTAAGATCATGTTGATATTTAGTCTAGAACTACAGTAAGATCATGTTGATGTTTAGTCTAGAACTACAGTAAGATCATGTTGATATTTAGTCTAGAACTACATAGTAAGATCATGTTGATATTTAGTCTAGAACTACAGTATCATGTTGATATTTAGTCTAGAACTACAGTAAGATCATGTTGATATTTAGTCTAGAACTACAGTAAGATCATGTTGATATTTAGTCTAGAACTACAGTAAGATCATGTTGATATTTAGTCTAGAACTACAGTAAGATCATGTTGATATTTAGTCTAGAACTACAGTAAGATCATGTTGATATTTAGTCTAGAACTACAGTAAGATCATGTTGATATTTAGTCTAGAACTACAGTAAGATCATGTTGATATTTAGTCTAGAACTACAGTAAGATCATGTTGATATTTAGTCTAGAACTACAGTAAGATCATGTTGATATTTAGTCTAGAACTACAGTAAGATCATGTTGATATTTAGTCTAGAACTACAGTAAGATCATGTTGATATTTAGTCTAGAACTACAGTAAGATCATGTGATATTTAGTCTAGAACTACAGTAAGATCATGTTGATATTTAGTCTAGAACTACAGTAAGATCATGTTGATATTTAGTCTAGAACTACAGTAAGATCATGTTGATATTTAGTCTAGAACTACAGTAAGATCATGTTGATATTTAGTCTAGAACTACAGTAAGATCATGTTGATATTTAGTCTAGAACTACAGTAAGATCATGTTGATATTTAGTCTAGAACTACAGTAAGATCATGTTGATATTTAGTCTAGAACTACAGTAAGATCATGTTGATATTTAGTCTAGAACTACAGTAAGATCATGTTGATTTTAGTCTAGAACTACAGTAAGATCATGTTGATATTTAGTCTAGAACTACAGTAAGATCATGTTGATATTTAGTCTAGAACTACAGTAAGATCATGTTGATATTTAGTCTAGAACTACAGTAAGATCATGTTGATATTTAGTCTAGAACTACAGTAAGATCATGTCGATATTTAGTCTAGAACTACAGTAAGATCATGTTGATATTTAGTCTAGAGCTACAGTAAGATCATGTTGATATTTAGTCTAGAACTACAGTAAGATCATGTTGATATTTAGTCTAGAACTACACAGTAAGATGTTGATATTTAGTCTAGAACTACAGTAAGATCATGTTGATATTTAGTCTAGAACTACAGTAAGATCATGTTGATATTTAGTCTAGAACTACATAAGATCATGTTGATATTTAGTCTAGAGCTACAGTAAGATCATGTTGATATTTAGTCTAGAACTACAGTAAGATCATGTTGATATTTAGTCTAGAGCTACAGTAAGATCATGTTGATATTTAGTCTAGAACTACAGTAAGATCATGTTGATATTTAGTCTAGAACTACAGTAAGATCATGTTGATATTTAGTCTAGAACTACAGTAAGATCATGTTGATATTTAGTCTAGAGCTACAGTAAGATCATGTTGATATTTAGTCTAGAACTACAGTAAGATCATGTTGATATTTAGTCTAGAACTACAGTAAGATCATGTACACACACAACACTCTGCACTTACTCCTGATTTATCTCAACATGGCAACACCAGAGCTGTCAGTCAATAGATGGGAAACAAAGTAACTGGTGTTACTTATTTGAAAAAAACAGATATTTCCTTCTAAATTAAAAAGTAATGTGTTACTTTACTTTTATGTAATTTCTATTGAATACATGTGTAATGTAAAATAAATAAATAATATGATTATGAGAATACATTTACAGCATTGTGAGATTTTTGAGAAAATAGTCAAATGTCTCAAAAATTAATTTTATTCTTAAAATATTACAATCTCAATGTTTTTTTGCAATATCTCGCAATGCTATTATTCTATTGCTTTTCAAAACTTTATTCTGATAGTCTTACATAATTTTTCATAAATTTTTTACATAACACTAAAAACACAGCTGTAGTAATACATTTGCAAATTGCAACAGTATACATGAAATATATTAACTTTAATATCAAATAAGTCTACAAAATTATAAGCAAGTACTTTGCACACTAAATACTTTGCGCATGTACATCAACATAAGTGAACTTTAAGCATAGCAAAATATTAAAACAATGATTTCAATAGTACTTTAAAACTTTTAATTTGGTATTACACTTTTTAAAAGTGTACTTAAATGTGTATTTATGAAACAAATGTGTGATAATGTACTCTCTTTAATAACACTTAAGTGGTCTTTTATTACATAACATTATCTGCAAGGAAAGCTTTTTTAAATATACATTTGAAGTGCACATTAAGCACATTTGTTTTTCATGGGTAGTTGCATGCATTTTTATTTAGTCTTTTTTCAGAGATTATAAATTGAGTGTTTAAACAAGAAGAGTGTTGTTAAAAACAGCTATCATAAAAAGAAGCAACAGTGGCTATAGAGGCTAAATCACATGAATCAACACAGTTTATGCAAAAAGTTCTTCTCACCTTGAATCCCTGTTATATTTACCACCAAACCGGCCATGATTACAGCTTCCACGATAGCTCCTGATTGTAGTGGGAAAGGGGATTCTGGTGAGCTGTTGGCATTACTCTGTGGCTGAGGACAGTATGTGGTATTATCACAGGAAGAGAGAAGGAGTGGAAGTAGTTAAGAGATGACACTGAGGTTAATTTTTAGCTTGGCTGCATGAAAGCATGTCATTAAAAACCCAACAAACAACATGGCATTCTGTCAAATGCTGGCCTTTCTAGTTCAATTTTAAAGTAATGTAGTGAATTTTAAAGTAACTTTTTATTTTAAACATACTACATTTTTTTATTTCTTTAGATAAAACAAAACAAATTAGTATACAAACTTTTTTCAGTGCCTGGAACTATAATGATGTCCTTCATTTTCATTAAAAAGTTGATTGCTTTACCAAAAATAAAAATATGATAGGCTTGTGGACAAAAAAATAAAACTTTTACAAAAAATTATACTACCAGTCAAAAATATTAAATTATACTTTTAAAGTTTGGTAGTTTTTTTCAGCAAATTATTATGATTTCTGAAGACCATGTGACACTGAAGACTGGAGTAATGATGCTAAAAATTCAACTTTGGTCACAGAAATAAATTACATTTTAACAGATTCACAATGAAAGCAGTCATTTAAAATTGTAAAAATATTTCAGAATATGACTGATTTTACTGTAGTTTTGATCAAATACATGTGTCCCTAGTGACTCATTAAAAACAATTAGTAGTGCATATCATAGAATATCAGCAGACAAAATGCAAACCATATACCTGTTACAGTTTTTCTCGATTGGTAAAGCACTATAACCAGGCTTTTGAACTAAAATTTCAAAACCATAACGTCATTTTTCAAAATTCACACCCATTTCCCTAAACTATAAACACTATTCCCCTGCTTTAACACATGAGTCAGATTTGGTGAACTTCATTACTCAGTGCTTGCACCATGTGGTCATTTAGAAAGCACTAGCATTCAATATTGTTCACTCAAGTCAGTACAGTTTGAGCTCAATTAGCACACAATTACCCAAGTGGAAACACTGGGAGTCCAAATTGATCACGCACCAATCAGATCCTTCGATGGAGATAAAAGGGCCAAAGTCAGCTTACAGACTTTCTCAATGGCTTTGGTGCATTTCTCAGATCAGAAAAGAACTCAAAACTACTTGTTCAACCTCAACATCATAAAACGTTTCTCATTCTTTTGAACAGCGATTGCTTTGGTACATTCATGCAACTGATTATGTACATTTGTCTGCAGTTTCCTACATCATCAGTTAATATTGTCATGTTGCTAAAAATGTATTATATAGTTATCTGTGCTACAGCCTTACCCCTCAAAACTTCGAGTCCTTAGTTCATCGTATAAGTCATTAGATGCAAAATGGTTGATCTAGTTGTCATAAACTGTCAAGCATATTTTCTACACATTTCCATTTGAGCTTTCATAAATTTTCCATGAATTGTTGAAGTGAATCTTGACTTTTAGTGAAGAGAATATAGATCAACCTGTATAAACCAGTTCTCTGAAATAGCTCAAAGTATCTCATCAACCTTCAATTAGAAAGCATATATAGACAGAGGACAACACAAGAGTTACCAAATCTGACATTGGACTCTCTCATTTTTCTTTTCGCCTTTATGCCTATATGTATTTTTTTTTCTATTTCACAATGACTTTATATTATAATTTTTGGGTGGTGTTTTTTTTGTTGGTTTTTTGGTCAGACCACTAGTAATAGTCTAACTGTGAATCATATCCAGTCTTTTTCAATCAATATCCCCCATACAGTAATGTGTAGATTTGTACTTTTGAAACGGATATATGTTATACATAAGTAGTGCAGCCTTCTATATGGCAGTACAGTGACTGTCATCCAAACTGTTGTCTTAGTTTACATCAGGTAATACTAACAGAGAGCAGTGTTATATTGATAACACGACTAAGCATTTTGACTATCTTGTTTGTGAACAGTGACACAAGGACATCAGGCATGCGAGAGGATTTCACCCCCGCTGGCCAGGGTCAATATAGCCTGTGATGTTGAAGAGGTTCTTTGGCCTGTCCCAGACCAAAGACGGGATACTGGGGCAGAATAGTTATTTTTGTTGTAGTTTGCTGTATTGTACTGTACACTACAGTATATCAAATTGAGGAATAACACATTTGGGGAATACCAATACATTTATAAACATAAAACTTTATACATATATGTGAACAATCGCATACTCTTACCCATTTTAATTGTTAATGTAAAACCATTTGTACAGCTGCAGTTTAATTAATCCCTGCTTCTAGTTTGCAACTTTTGAATATTTTATGCAGCACATTTAAGTCTGATGACTCAGGAGCACATATGGCTTGAAGACTGCTTGTATATTTCACCATATGATCATAAAAACGAAAACAGATGTGAGCGCAGTACAGCAGGTTGGTCGGTGGAGCACTTTGACTGCAGTGGGAGAGGAATCGTTTATTTACAGAGGATGTTCAATACAAAATTGACAATAAACTCAAAAAGGTGAGAAGACTTCAAGAAAGACGAACGCAGTTGAGAAAGTTGCCTTTCCTGGAAGCAGACTAGGGAACTTTATGTGTGTGCGAGCTCAGCTTAGAGGCATTGTTCTGTACGCCGTCCAACACAACAGATGCCAGCAGCTCCGAGCCAAGAGTTTCGCTGCTAAATCCAACCCCAAATCCTTTCGGGCTTCCCGTATGCCTCTATCCCGCTCAATCATCAGAAGGCGTGGCGGTGTGCCGGCTACATCGCCGTTAGCCCCACATCAGTGGGCTGTGGTTGGTTAATGATAGAGTGGGTTGGTTCGAGACGCGGGTTTCTGAGCCAGGCAGCTGCAGTGGAACCGTCTTGGTTCCTATTACACCAGCTGCTCTACAAAACCCAACCGATCCCAGCCAAGCAGAACCTGGTCTGCCTGTTCCCTCCGCAACAGAGAAAACATATTTACCAAGTGTTCGGTGCACGACTCCTCTGACGACATGCGTGTCGTGAAAGCCTCCTAATGAAGAAGAATCGTGTTTTGTAATATTTATTTATTTGCAGCTAATATGGAAATGCACCCCTGGCATGGTGGAGGAGCAATTAGGAAGTATTCCAGGATGTCTGTTAGTTTTGGAAAAGCTGGATGGGTAGCGCTGCCCGAAGCTAAACACTATGAGCGATATATTCTCAATTTTACACTTGCGTATTAACAGAATTATATTAATATGTTAGGTAAGTTTGGCAAACAGAGAGACAGGGTAGTCTGGCGAGAAGAGGGCGCAACAACCTTCTCAGGCCAAAAAGGGACTGTAATATACGGAACAATGTGGAAACAATTACCTCTTGGCAAGGGTGAATTTGGCAACAATCTGCAGATCTGCAAAAGAAACCTACCAGGCAGTGTGTGTGTGTGTGTGTGTGTGTGTGTGTGTGTGTGTGTGTGTGGCAAGCCGTTTTGACTTTTATTCCTTCACAGGATATGAATATTAGATATCAACTATAACATTTTTACTAGTAAGAATAGTATTTCTGATATGTGAAATTAAAATTTCAACTAGTAAGAAATTAATTCTTGATATCAACAATTTAATTATTGATATCAGGAATTAGCATTTTAACTAGTAAAAATGTAATAGTTGATATCAAATATTCATATCCTGTGAAGGAATAAAAGTCAAAACGGCTTGCCATAGTGTGTGTGTGCGCGTGTGTGTGTGTGTGTGTGTGTGTGTGTGTGTGTAAATGTTACTGCAAAAAATATGCAAAAGGTAGGAAAAAGAATCTTTAAATAATAATAATAATACATTAACTTTTCCACATAAAAAACTCCAGGGAAAATTGATAAAAAAATACTGATAAAAAATAATCTGTTATCTTAAATTTTTCCAACTCTTTAATTTTCCATCTCCCCTTGAATGAAACAGTTGAGTTTTACCGTTTTTGAATCCATTCAGCTGATCTCCGGGTTCTGGCGGGAGCACTTTTAGCTTAGCTTAGCATAGGTCAATGAATCTGACCGTTAGCATCTCGCTCAAAAATGATATTTTTCCTATTTAAAACTTGACTCTTCTGCAGTTCTGTAGAAACGAAACTCTCATTCCGGCGTAATAATCAAGGAACTTAGCTGCCGTACCATGAGTGCAGCAGGCCCAATTATATTATGCATCACCTGAAAGTAGATATATCATAACTAGTTATCTATCTGGGGACTATTTTCAGTATCTCAGAATTTCAACTTTATTTCTAATACTTGTGACTTTATCATAATTGTGACTTCACAGTTCCCAATTGTGACTTTATATCTCACAATGTAACATTAGATCTCATAACAGTGACTTCTGCAACAATTGCAACAACACAATTATGACTTATCTTATACTTGTCACTTTTTCAGTTGCCACTTTTTTCTCAAAATGTCTATTTTTTTCATAATTCCGATTTTATAATAATTGTGACTTTCTCCTAAGTTTAACTATTTCTTTTAAGTGCAATTTCTTGCAATTGAGACTTTATCATAATTATGACTTTACAGTTCCCAATTGTGACTTTATGTCTCACAATGTGAATTTATATCTGATAACAGTGACTTTTTCTAACAAGTGTGACTATTTCTTGTATTTTTGGCTATTGTAATAACAACTTTATATCTCATAATCGCCAATTTTCTCCCATAGTTGCAACTGTATTTCACATAAGTGCCAATTTTATCTCACAATTGCAACCTGTTCCCTCATAATTCAGACTTTATTGTAATTATGACTTTTATCTAATGATTGTGCATTTTTCATAGCTGCAACTTCATATATCCTAATTGTGACTTTATTTCTCATAATTGCAATTATACTTCTTGTAATTGTAACTTTATCGTAATTGCGACTTCACAGATTCCAATTGTGACTTTATATATCATAATTACCACTTTTCCCCATTGTTGCAACTAAGAATTTTTCAATTCAGAATTTGTCATAATTGTGACTTTTTAATCTTGTAATTGTTAGCCTGCATCTTTATATCTCCTAATTATTGCTTTATTTCTTGTAATTGCGAATGTATTGCAATTGTGACTTCATATTTCCAAATTGTGACTTACTGTACATCTTACACTGTGACTTTATATCTCATAACTGTGACTTCTGCAACAATTGCAACACATAATTGTGACAATTTCTCATAATTTCGATAAGAGTAATTATGACTTTATCTCTGGTAATTGACACTTTTTCCTCATACTTGCGACTTTCAATTCTGACTTTATCGAAATTGTGACTTATCTCAAAATGAGACTTTTTTTATCTTGTAATTGTTAGAATGCATCTTTATATTTCCTAATTGTTGCTTTATTTCTTGAAATTGCAACTTCATATTTCCAAACTGTAACTTTATATCTTACAATGTGACTTTGGCCCGGTTTCATCGACAGAGCTTAGCCTAAACCGGGGTTAGGCCATGGTTCAAATAGGACATTTAAGTAATTTTTATAAACATGCCTTAGAAAAAAAAAAATACTGGTGTGCATCTTAAGACAAAAGAAAGTCACTAATCAGTCAGTGCAAGTTTATTTCAGTTGAAACAGCTCAGATTTGCATTTTAGTCTAGGATTAGACTCAAGCCTTGTCTGTGAAAGTGGGGGTAAATATGTAATAATTGCAACTTTATATCTCTCAATTGCAACTTAATTTATCTTTAAAGCAACTTTTTCCCTCCCTCCCTCCCCTCCCTTACAATTAGGATACCATTAACATTTACTTCGAGGTGGAATTGGGCTTCGTATGACGAGATGGTGCACGTTATACCTCTTTCCTCAGCATGTCAACAGACAACCAGTTTTCACAGTCTGATGTTTTTTTCTACATTCAATTGAGGAGCCAAACGATATGTTTTGACATTCCCACAGACAGTTGATACAGTGGATTTTCGTGTTTTGGCACACACACACACACATTTCTCCTGAAATCCTCCGGGTGTGTGCATCCCACTTCACTAACGATTTCCTAGACAGCATTAATCAAGCACGTTTGACGCATCTGAGATCGGTATCGATGCACATTAAACGGCTGTAATCTGAGCCGACATTTACTCTTGATTCTACCGTTACTGCACACTTGTGTAAAAGTCACCGGCGTTCAATTACCCGGTCAAATGGATAAAGTTTCTCGACCAGGTTTACCTGTCTGACCAACTCTCATGAAAACGTCACAAACAGGTTCTGCCGACGACCGCAAGCTATGGAATTTCAGGTTTGTGATGTCATTGTCTCACGATGAAGCTGATTGGCTTTAACATGGTAAGCATATACTATGCTGGACATATCTCTCTCTCTCCTCTCTCTCTCTCTCTCTCTCTCTCTGTCTGTTGCTCACACACACTCATCCATATGGACGTGATTTGGGTAATCCTGCAGACTCCGTGAGCAGACAGCTGGCTGAGGCAGGAATGATGGGATAGTTTGTGCTACGGGATTGTAAATCTGGAAGAAATGAACATATGTAAAGTACAGAGATCCTGGAGCTCACAGGTCATCCAGCTTTAGTTAATTGAATCTCATTATGTGTTTGGCATTGTTTGATCCAGTAACTAAGTGTGTGATGTTTGGTTAAAAGTTAAAAAGATGCAATAGAAGTGTGAGCCTTGGCAATTTGGCATCTCTTAAATGTTGGATATTGCATGCATTTGAGTGCCCGAACACTCATCTGACACATCTGATCGTCTGTTGCAATCCATATGTTGTGAAGTAAATGAGCAGCAGCCGTCCTCGCCGTGACACGGCGCTGCGAGAAGATAAACAGTAAAACATCAGAATACATGTGCGAAATTTCCGAAAATAAACCACAAATTACAGCTGCCCCGGGGAAACTTATTTAAACCTCATAAAAATAAAGTTCACTAATGCATAAAGGTTGCATAAGTATCCCTTTCAGCATTTCGTTTTCTTTCTTTTTCTTTTAGCTTTTAGAAAAACAACTATGTGGCAAATTTACAAGAGGTTGGAAAGCCAGGTACTGTACATGGTGCTACCTGCAGTCTGTAGCAAAGCATGCTGGGGGATTATTTCAGCTGGTTCAGGATGACAGATGTCTTACCAATCCCATTTTTTGGAACAGTGAATGTATGTCCTATATATGTGCAGAGATTATCATAAACATATTTGGATAAATATATTACAACTATGATGAATTAATAAATAAATAACTGCCCGGTCCTGTAGATTTGCATTATATAATATTAAGAAGATCAGACCCTTTCTCTCTGAACATGCAACACAACTTCTTGTTCAGGCTCTTGTTCTGTCCAGACTTGACTATTGCAATGCTCTCTTGGCAGGTCTTCCAGCCAGTTCCATCAATCCTCTACAATTAATCCGAACGCTGCTGCAAGATTAATCTTTAATGAGCCGAAAAGAACGCTCGTCACACTACCAATAGCTGCTCGCATTAAATTCAAGCTTTAATGTTTGCCTACAGAAGCACCTCTGGCTCTGCACCCTTTACCTAAATTCATTACTTCAGACGTATATGTCCTCTAGAAGCTTGCGTTCTGAACGACGCATTACTGTACCATCCCAAAGAGACACAAAATCACTTTCACAGACTTTAACATTAACTGTTCCCATCTGGTGACCTGCTTAACTCAATCCCAGCAGCTGAATCCTTACCCATCTTCAAGAAACGGCTAAAAACACCTCTTTATATGACCCTCTGACTCTAGCACTCTCTATTCTAATTGTATTTTATCTAATCTGTCTTCTTTTTATTTAAAAACACACACATTTGACCCTCTATCAATTGCATATTTATTCTCTAACTGCTAGCTTTTCTTGTAAAACTAACACTAGGTTTCTTTTTTCTATATTCTATATACTCGTTTTCTTAAAAAACAAACCTTCCTACGTGTACTGCGTTAGGCTAACCAGGACTTGTAATAGCACTTACATGTTGTTGCTCTTTTTTTGGTTTTGATCGCTTCTATAATGTCCTCATTTGTAAGTCGCTTTGGATAAAAGCGTCTGCTAAATGACTAAATAAATAAAAATAAGATTTAACATTTCCAATAAACATTTTAATTAATTTACTTTTTAATGTTAATGTTTTATTTATTTTATTTAATATTTATTTTCATTATTAATATTATATTTTTTATTTCATATTTTAATATGTGATTTGTCTCTTCAGGGAGTACAATATTCCTAAAAGTAGCAGACAATGAATTTCCAAACATGGAATATATAACTTGGCGTGATGTTGTATTTCAGCACTTCGTGACACACTTGCATCACATTTAAATCCTCCATTTCACACTCACTTGACTGCCACGAGCGGCCACAGCTCCAAATGACACAATCTAACAAGTGACGCTAGATGTTTATAGCCTGTGAATGCAGGAACCTAAAGGGCTAGAATTAGACTTTCTGTGCACAGACTCATTCATGTTTTCACTAATATTTTCTGAAATCATAGAAAGTGCAGAAGGGATGTTTTTCTGTATGTTTGGACAAATGTCTAATCCAGAAATCGCATATATGTTGCACTGCTGCCAAAAAGAGCAATTGGCTTTGGCTGTAAATGCCAGCGTGTAGGTGGTCCTACAGTAATCACAGCTTTAAAAAGTAGCAGAGCTTCTATATACCCCACCCACATGTTTACCAACATTCAGCAAACGCCTTTCATGCTTTCAGACACTATGCCTCCTTTAAAGCTAAAGCGGTTGTACGACAGCCAGCAGAGATTTATCATTGTAGTTACTCACATTCAGTCCTGTAAGTTCAAACAAGTACATTTCTACATACTGTATACGAGCAGAAACAGTCATTTGGTTCTGGAAGATCAGGCTTTTACAGATATCTCAAACTTATAGAGAAGTGTGGAAAAAGCTAGTTTTGCATTTGCTGAATACCAGTTCTTACAAGCCAGCAGTGTTAGGTATGTTTATGGTGGAAAGGAGGAAATAAGGAACAAGACAATCTTGCATGACTATTAAGTGACAGACGGAAACATGGGCGAGTCTCACAGACAGACGATCTGCTGAACTCACTTTACCACTTCATGACTCACTCAACCAGCTGCTTTAAGACTGCTCAGAAAATCCACCCATCCATCCATCCATCCATCCATATGTCCATCCATCCATCCATCCATCCATCCATCCATCCATCTATCCATCCATCCATCCATCCATCCATCCGTCCATCCGTCCATCCATCCATCCGTCCATCTATCCATCCATCCATCCATCCATCCATCCGTCCATCTATCCATCCATCCATCCATCCATCTATCCATCCATCCATCCATCCATCCATCCATCCATCCGTGTATCAATCCCTCCATCCATCCATCCCATCCATCCACCCATCCCATCCATCCATCCATCCATCCATCCATCCATCCATCCGTCCGTCCATCCATCCATCCATCCATCCATCCATCCATCTCTCATCCATCCATCCATCCATCCATCCATCCATCCATCCATCCATCCATCCATCCATCCATCCATCCATCCATCCCATCCATATCTATCTATCTATCCATTCATTTGTCCATCCATCCGTTTATTCATTCTTTCATTCATTCATCAATCTATCCATCCATCTATTTATCTCGCTGTCTGTACATGTATCTATTTTTCTGTCTGTCCATCCCTACGTCTATCTATCAGGTAGCCTTTACCAGCAAACCAGGAGCAACATTTCAAACAATATTTTGCGTCTGATATGTCACATCTGTGCTTCCCGCCACCTCACTTGACTCTTGTCAGGGGTGCCTTAAGATAACCAGGGGCCCCTGGGCTCCCGCATAACGGTAGGCCCCCCTGCCCCAGAAAACCGTTTTTTTTCAGAAAAGCTTCCTGACAAATATTTGTCAAATAAAAAAAAAAGTTTTTCTTGTTAATATGCCAGTTAATGTTCACAACACTAACTACGCTTACATGCGCACAAATAACGTGATTATTTCCAATAATCAGAGTAAGGACTTATTCACATTATGATGTTTACATGTCACGAGCAAAACTCTTACTCCCATTTACATACATTTTGTATTTGTTTTTTTAACTGCCATTATTCACATACCTCATTGCACAGCACAAATGGTGGACTCAGAAAGAGCAGGTGTGTTTCCTGGTCGCTGTTTTAATTTATTTACGTTTAATGCATAATGATTTTGTATGGCTGTATTGCACACTTTTTCGTCGCTATAGAAATGTGATGGGATTTGTTTGCCTATATTCTGCTGTCGAGTTCTTGCTGTTTCTGGATGAGGGTATGGAACAGAGACTGGTGGCAGCGAGTTGTGTTTTCCCCAGAAATGCGATGCTTTTTTGCCTCCATCGTTTCTAATCTGTGTATTACTACAGGTGCGCGTCCCGTCAAGCATGTACATCACGGGCGCATGCGCACTTTGGTCAGAGCGGCAATACTGCGATTAAGGTGTTTACATCCTGTATATTTCGATTAAAATCGGCGTATGTTATGCTTGCTGCGATTATCAGCTTAATCCAATTATTTAAATCAAAGTATTGCGTTTACATGAAGTAAAGATTAATCGAAACATTGTCAAAATCTCATTATAATCGCATTGAGAGGGTGCAGGTAAACGCACTCACTGTTCTGGTAAAATGTGAATATAAGTGAATATGCAAATTCATTCTTTGCCACAAGGTAGCGCTTAGGAACCGCAGAATATAGCGTTACATAACACTACGTTATTACATGCTTTATTCGGAGGTAATATGAAAATAAAATGCTATCAAAACTTTCCTGGCTGAAATATGAATTTACAGGTATGATTTAAACACCATAAATCACACAAAATATTCATTATTCATCATCATCAGTAGAACGAAACAACACGACATGTTGGCATAAATGTGGACTGCAGCGTTTTTATTTTGAAACACGCCGTGCTCGCGTTTAGTTAATTAAATAAGATCCGTAGAAAGTTTAATGACAGCATTTAAGCAATAGGATGATTCCTGTTTAAAATAGAGACTTTGAAGCAGCACCTTAATCTAAACTTCAGCTAACAGACACACGTAGTACATCCACGCAAATTACTGAACTCACACTATATGATGTTACAGAAAGTTGTCCGATCCAGTTTCTTTCACACAGCAGTGTTATTTCTCTTGTTCATCTGCACATTAACATAAACACACTCTTGTGCTGGGCTACTTTACTAGTAGCCAATGCATTGATTGTGCTGCATTCCGCTTACAGTATATCGGTGGAACATACCAACTACACAAACTGTGTGGGGGGGACCTAAACTGAACCATTCACTATATAGGCAACTACAACCAAGGCGTCGCTGACAATGAGTGTGTGAGTTTGTTTACAGAATGCTGTTGTCACTGCGGCAAACTCTCATATACATAATTATTAGAAAAATATAATTTCCTTGCAGCCTTTCTAGTGTAGGCCCCTGGGCTCCAGCCCCTTGAAGCCCGTGCCTTAATGCGCCCCTGCTCTTACATTTACGCATTTAGCAGATGCTTTTATCCAAAGCGACTTACAATTGCATTCAGGTTATACATTTTCATTAGTACATGTGTTCCCTGGGAATCGAACCCACAACCTTTTGCGCAGTTGACGCAATGCTCTACCACTGAGCCACACAGGAACATACTCTTAGCGACGGAGGGCTTGTTACTGTTGCTCTCAGAGAATCACAAATGGTGACAGTGACTCAGCACTGATGAAACCTGGGCTTTATCACTTTTTCCTTCAGGAAACCTTAGAAAAGCTGTCAAAATGCAGGCTTCTGTTACTGAGTTGTTCCAGGACACCTCTAACTTCTCACTATATGGTCACCCGTGAGTCACAACCAGAGTCATGAGCTCGTACGTTGCCCACAGACCCTCCGATGACACTTTCAAAGTATTTTCTTAAAAAATGCCCACTAATTTGAAAGCCAAATCTGGAGGCTGTGATGTGGAGCTTTGTTTTCGGAACAGCAACATTAGGTGCGATGTGGAGATGGTTAACATGGCTGATCCCAATTTTGGAAATGAAAAACCCCACCCACTCACTGCTCTGGTAATGGGTCTGTATGATTCATTGTGGGAGGATTGGAGGCCAAACTGGCAAGCTCACCATCACCACAGTATAACTACATGTGAATCAGAGGGGTTGCCTTAATTTTACCATCTCATCATCGCAGTCTTCATCACGCCTTGTTGTGGAACGTATGAGACTGTGAACATGTGTGTCCCACCATCGACACTTCTGTTTCCCTGCTAATTAAAGAGTTCTGCTGGTTTGCATCGAGAGGGGAAAAAAAACAGGAAATTTGACTTAAGTAATGAAGCCGTTTTTCTCCGTTTAAGGTTTTCCCTGATTGTGAAAGACACCAAATTTTGACAATTACAACTGCCCTACGACAGAAAAAAATGAAGTGCAAAAATGTGAATGAAATTGAGCTTATTCAGTAATTTAAACCAGACATCCGTGCATTTGCCGTTTCGGCCCCCAGACCCAGAAAAGCAAGCTTTCTGCAGGATACAGGGGAATAAAGGCCAGTATTAACCTTTCTACCACTGAATATTAATCAGCATTTAATAAAAGGAAAACAACCCACTTGCCACTCCAAATATTATCAGTGTGACACTACCTTTATTTTCATTTTGCGAGACGTTTTGCAAAAAATTTCAAGATAAACACTTGCGCCTCAGCATTCAATAGTCCGAAAAGCAGGGGGAGTTAGGCAAGGAAAATAAAATCATGAAATAAAACAAACACGGCACTTGCCGAGGAGACCGTATTGGACGCGGCGCTTTCCTCTGGCTCAGTCTGCTTTGAGAGAGATGCATTGTAGGTCTTGGATTGACGAGGGCAACCACGTTTCCATGTTCATGAGCTGGCGCTCGCCAGGAAGACTCCCATTAGAAAACGAGTGCGTGTGGTTTCTCGTGAACACGCCTGGGACCAGAAACACAAATTCCCCCATTTCACACTGCAGACGAAAATGTCACCGTAAAATGGGAGCAATGTGGTCAGTCATAAACCTAGCAAAAAAACAACATTTTATAGATGCAGAACAAACACGCTTCAAATGAGCTCTTTATGTTAAAATTAAAAAATAAATAAAACACAAGATTAATTATGAAGCTCAAAATCTCCTCCTTAAAATGAAAATAATAAATGTTAGACATAATAAAAAACATGATACATAAAATATGTGCATATGCCACACTTAATGGATTCCAGAAGTCTGAGACATGAGTGAAACTCAGAATAAGCTTAATTTTTACATAAATATATCTGTTATGCTGAATGACAATGGAACATTATTTCACTTATATCTTTGACATTTTAATTTCACAAAGTTTATTTGAAACATTAAAGTCCACTTTACTGGCATTTTTAAAATGCTTTTGAAAGGTGCATCCCAAATCGCGTATATATGCACTATTTTATATTGTTTTGTAGACTAAATAATATGAGTAGTGTGTTCACACTTTAAACAATTCAAAATAAAAGTACACTTTAAATACCCAAATGATGCACTAAAATAGTGCATCATTTGCACTATTTTGCCCCCCCCCCCCCCCCAAAAAAAATAAAAAAATGGTTGGAATGTTGGACACTTGCACTCAACTGTTGGCAACTTTAATTACATAGTAGCGGAGGGGGATGGGCTATCAGAATCTGTTTAGAAATGACAAAATAACCTTGTATAATTCATACACTACTACACAAATGAGTGCATAAGTGCATGGTGGTTTAGGGCGTCATTTGGGACGCAGTTTATGCATATTGTAAATTTGATTTGATGTGGATACCAAAATGGGACATTTCAAGTTTGGCCCATTATCAGCTTTAGTTTTGCATTTAAAAATCCTAAAGATAGTTTTTTAAATCCCAGTTTTCTGACTTTTGTATCCCATAAGTATTTGCAAACACAAGAAGATTCAGTCGAACGCTGCCTGGTCCTGCGTGTGAAATATGCTAAGACTGGGAAGGAGTCTGTTTTGAAAGAGCGATAGCATCGGTTGGCACCCAGTGAGAAGCCCACAGCACTGGCCCTCCGTCTGAACACAAAGAAGAGGCCAGCGGACCACGAACAGAGAGGGAGGGGGGGGGCAGGAACGAAAGGAACATGCTAACACGCTAACTCCCCCACTGCTAGTGTTTCCCCTCAGCAGTAGTAGCCATTCAAGTTCTTTAGATATACATATTTGCGATGTTCCTGTGTTAAAATCCTTGCTTGGGCCTTTGATAGTTTGCATAATTGTGCACACTACACCAAGAAGCTCCATAATACAGTCTCTAGAAAAGATTAATAATGCTAATATTGGTTCGCAATTATTTCTCAACTGTGAAAGCACTAGTGAAGATGAAGTGCACTTAATTGTTATTGCATCTTATCTTACAACAACTCTACTTGGCAGACAATGTAATATTAATGTGAAAAGGCCACTTAAGTGTATGCTACTAATGTACATTCAAGTGTACACTAACTTGCTTTAACGTTTTTAAAAGTGCAGTTTGTAATAATGTCAAAATTAAAGTTTTATTTTAAAGTACATTTTAAATATGTTGTCATGCTTTAAAGTAGTACACTTGTTGTGGATGTGTTGACTAACACACTAAAGCACATGTCAAGTACTTGATTATAATTTTAACTATAGTGCATTAATAATGTTAATATATTTGGCATTTTGCATCTTAATTATTGCAAATGTGTAATTACAAATATATTTAAACCCATGCAAAAAATGACAAAAATGGCATTAAAGTATATTTTAGTTTACAATAAATGTCAGTATAATTGAGAGTAACCATATTACAAAACAGTGTGCACAAGTCAATAGAAGTATTTATGAAATTACATATAAAGATGTATTTAAGTCCCAGGCCAAAAAACACTGTTAAGTTCAACTAATTGCATTTAATATAGATTTAAACAAGAATACATTTTCATTTATTAGCAAATATCATTAAATATCTGAAAATGTTACATTCAGTTCACACTTAAGTATGCTATTAAAATGTATTTTTATGCAATAAGGACTCTTTTCAAAATGATTGCTAACGTTCTTCACAAGGGTAACATCTACGATACTCTAATAAATATGTGATATATATTTCTAGCAAAAACAATATTAGAATTACAGCTACTTTTGTATCACTCGGTGCAATTTAGGGTTCCAGGAACCTCGTCCAATCGTATCCACTCGTCATTAAACCGGTTTGTTTATTTTCTTGTTGTTTGTTGAGTGTGACGTCTCCAGCGAGTCACTAGACTCACGCCGCTAGTCAACACATGCTAACGTTGCCTCTGTGTGAGGAGGCCTTGTACACTTCTGTGTTATAGAAAGGAAGAGGAATCTAAGCCCGCTTAAACGCCGTATTAGGTCGGCAGACGTCAGCGACCCTTTGCTAATATTTACCGTGAATATTAGCTTGAGTGCACATTCAGAAATGGTTTATTAAAAGTGTTAATTCCAAGCAAACAACAATTATAAGCAATAAGGGTCCGTGTCGAGGGCTTTGATGTGAGCTGTTTGTGATATACATGACTTGGAGCTGGGGGATTCTGGGAGGTCAGCGAGTTATTTTACATTAGTGTTACAGTGCAAGCCGATGTTTTGGGTTGGAAACAGCATCAGTTCTGTTCGGGAATAGAGTGACATTCATCTGTGTTTATTTGCCTGTTAGTTGATACAGGAGCGCTACTAAAAGGTTTTGTTTTGAAAAGCTCAGACTGGATTTTTTTATTAGAAATTCAAACTTAGTTGCATGACAAGTCTAATATGCGGTACAATGCAGCGCCAAGGGCCGTGGATTAGGGCGGTGAGACGTCACACACACCCTACGCACACATATGCATGCATGCATGCGACCGCTTCCAAACAGACAAAAAGTAAGGAATCGGTCATGAATAAGTATGAGCAATCGTGCATAAACAGACCACGATAATGTGCTGCGCTGACGCAAACAATGACCTTCAGTCAGCCGTCGACGGCCGATAATGATGCAGCAAACCCACAAACGAGCACAATGATAGTGTGTGAAGACATCAGACAACTTTTACTCTCAGCTTAGAAGTATTTGTATAAGATATCTTTGTCTTAAATTAAACACTAACACATTTGCAAATCTATGGACCAAAGAAAAAATTATAATCTGAATTTAAGATGTTTTAGCTCAGGCCATTTGTGATTAATTACAAATAAATATCACACACAAATAAATAGCACGTTTTCATACAGGTCATATATTTATGTAGTTTTATTTTCATGTTTTAACTCTCTGGTAATCTTTTACAAAACTTGGTGATTTTTGTGGCACTGGCTATATGAACAGACTTGATTTCAAAAGGTTAAGTGGTCCTAAAAAGTAGTCACACTTGTGAAAATTAATGTGAAATTCAAAAAGCTAAAATTTTGATGGCCAGGATCACTTTATATATTAAATTAATATATATATATTGTGGTGTGTGTGTGTGGGTGTGTGTGTGTGTGTGGTGTGTGTGTGTGTGTGTGCGTGTGCGTGTGTGGTATTATATACCTATACATATATATACAGTATATAAGTAATATATTAAAATACATTTATTTCAGTTCTACGCATATTTCAAATCTATTAACATTTTTACTGACATATCGCTCGAGACATTTCTTAATATTAAGCCTAAAATGTGTTTTTAATGTTGCTACTGATGAGGATAGTATGGATTATTTGAATAATAAATGCAATATATTTAAAGTGCACCTGGCTGTATTACTTGTAATAGTTCCACTTTAGCATGCAATCAGATATAAAGCATGTCTTAGTTGGGACTACTTCTGCATAATTAAAAGTGCGTTAAGTAGATAATTAGTTGCTCCAATTTAGCAGGAAAGATAAGGGTATTTTTTGCAGGGTATTTTTATTAAGTACATAAATATGTAAATGTATTTGTAGTATACTTGGCATGAAAGAAATGTATTTCAAATGCATTTAAGTACATTTATTTTTCACTAGGGTATATAGTACTCAGTACTAAATTTCACATTTCACATGTTACTTGCGGTTTCTATATCAAATAAATATCAAACTCTTGAAATGCTGGTTTTGTGAGAACTCTAGCTCTAACCAAATGAGCTGCTTCCAAAGCTTTATAAACTTGTTAAGAAGGCTTAAGAAAGAGACATGAGTGAGGGAAAAATGAAAGGGAGGGCATAGAGCTATCCTGGTATTTAGAGCCCTAATCTGAAACGCATAAAAGCTAGTGTTACACCCCACAATATCTCACAGTAGCATTATTATTTTTTCCCATTCTCACTTCAGACTTCTCGTGCATTTCTTTCCCTTCTCCCTCTCCCTTCAATTCGAGTCACACTCGTGTGTCCTGATGGAAGAGATTTCAGGAAATCAAGCTGGACAATTTCCTCTGAGTGTAATATTAGAATCCAGCAGCAGCGAGGAGAGTCTGCAGGGTTGCTGCAATCTCGTGCAAAACACCGATATCATTATGCATGTATGTCTATGCGTGCGTTTACGCCGTCTAAAGTCACAGTTTCTGTTTCTAGAAGGTTCCTGTCTTGCTGTGCCACCTCAGGTTTCCAGGCCTGAACCGGAGACGTACATGAGTGTGCGTGTGTGCGCGTGTGAGTGTGCGTGTGCGTGTGCGTGTGTGTGTGTGTGTGTGTGCATGTGTGTGTGCGTGTGTGAGTGTGTGAAAGAGAGAGAGAGAGAGAGTGTGTGTGTGTGTGTGTGTGAGTGTGTGTGTGTGTGTGTGTGTGTGTGTGTGTGTGTGTGTGTGTGTGGTGTGAGAGAGAGAGAGAGAGAGAGAGGTGTGTGTGTGAGTGTGAGAGAGGAGAGAGTGTGTGTGTGTGTGTGTGTGTGTGTGTGTGGTGTGTGAGAGAGAGAGAGAGAGAGAGAGAGTGTGTGTGTGTGTGTGTGTGTGTGTGTGTGTGTGTGTGTGTGTGTGTGAGAGAGAGAGTGGTGTGTGGTGTGTGCATGCGTGTGTGTTTGTGTGTGTGTTTGTGTGTGTGTGTGAGAGAGAGAGTGTGTGTGCGTGTGTGTGCATGCGTTGGTGTGTGTTTGTGTGTGTGTGTGTGAGAGGAGAGTGTGTGTGTGTGTGTGTGTGTGTGTGTGTGTGTGGTGTGTGTGGGGTGGTGTGTGTGTGTGTGTTTGTGTGTTGCGTGGTGTGTGGTGTTGTGTGTGCGTGTGTGTGTTTGTGTGTGTGTGTGTGTGTGTGTGTGTGTGTGTGGTGTGGTGTCGGGATGTGTCATGCGTGGTGTGCATGAGTGTTTCTATGTGTTGTGTTGTGTGTTGTGTGTGTGTGTAGTGTGTGCGTGTGTGGGTTGCTGTGTGCGTGTGATGTTGTGTGCGTGATGTGAGTGCATTGTCCGTGTGTGAATGGTGTGTGTGTTTGTGTGGTGTGTGTGATGCGTGTGTGTGTTTGGTGTGTGTTGTGTGTGTGCGTGGGTGTGCTCGGTTGTGTGTGTGTGATGTGTGTGGTGTGTGCGTGTGTGTGTACTCATCCTCCATTTTGTCTGACCCTCTCCTCGTGTTTCGCTGTGATTCCCACACTGCTTCCATCAGTTAACATACAACGCTTCAAACTCAGCGCCAGCTCCTGCCCTCCAAAAAACATCTCCAATAACACTGACGAGGATGTAACCTTGGCGTTACACGGGCGTCTCTGTTTCCTTCTATTAATAGAAGAGTGTAAGAAAACAAGCTCTTATTTTGAGAGCGCACAGCATCGCTGCTCTTCCGAACCTCTGAGGTCCAGTTGTGGTCAGGTATGGCTTGTTACCGATGGGGGACGGTTAGTTATGGTCTGAAAAGTGGATTTTTCGCCAGAGAGTGTTTACCTATGCAGTCATTCCTGCTGCCATCATTTTTCAAGCGCATTTCTTGGCATTTGTGCACAGTTACCTGTGTGTATGAGGTGGAAAGAGCTGGGGGCAGGAATTAGAGAGAGTTGGGCTGGGCTGGTGGCCCAAGCCATTGGATCTCATCACTCCTTCATTACGCTGGCATGCCCAGGAATCAAACTGACTCTGCAAAAAGAATAGGCCCTTTCATTTAGCGTGGCCTGCAGGGTAGAGAGGGGGGGTCAAAGAGAGAGACTCGGTAAGAGCCGGAGTGAGAGAAAGACACAACCGAGTGAAAGGAGCCAGACACGTCTTACACAAGGCTGGGTATCTGTACACAATCCACATTCGGATTATTAGAGCGCTGTGAATTCAGCGATGCATAGAATGTGGACGGAATAAAACAAAATGATAAAAAATAATTGGAATTTTCTGTATAATGTGGAATGTCACGGCAAATTTTGGATGAATAAATCAAAAATTGGGCTGTACAAGTAATAAAATCGTTATGTGGACTAACGTCTGAGAATATAAAGAAAAAAAGACTGCCTGATTAAAATTGATGTCTGCATGAGCAGCGCGGTTTTGTGTACTACACATACTGGTGAAAGCATGACAATAATAATATATAAATAATAATAAGACAATTGTATTTAAAAAAGTATTTAAGTAATATCACACAATCAAGAATCAGTTTCATACATTTAATTTAAGATTAATTAAATAAAGTTTGTATTAATTCATTTGATTATTAAACCATTTTTGATTATGAATGTATATTAAATCATATAAAATTAAGCCAAGTCCTAATCCCATCTGAACACCTCTTTAAATGAGCCAATAACTCATCACCAAACACTAATGACTTGTACATATGGGTGCCGTCATGTCATACACTTCAAAACTGTTGCAACAGAGGCGGAAATACAATTTTTAAGTACATTAATTATGTTTCACTCTTTGTTGGCACAGTTTGGACGTGTCTTTTTCTCTTCTAAAGAAGGGGTGCCAGTACTTTTGTCATATAATGAATGTACAAGTCATTGGTGTTTGGAGATGAGTTTTGTGTCTCATTTAAAGTCACACCAGAGGTGTTCAGCTGCTTTCTGCAGACCAGTCAAGTTCTTCCACACTGACTGAATCATCATTTCTCTTTGATTCTTGTCTTATACACAGAGACACTGTCATGTTAGAATAGAAAAGAGTAACAAACTGTTGCTATACAATTAGATTCCCCTAGAATATCATATATGCTTCAACATTAAGATTAGTACTCATGGAGATTACTAAAGTAGTCCAACCTTTCATTATAATTAACATATTGTTTAAAGTTGTATTCAATTATGACATTGAGTAGACATTGTTGCAATCATGTCCATATGTTTGTATATAGTTTGTGTACATTTTTGCCAAATATGATGTTTAAGAGAGCATTCTGGTACATAAATGTATCTTATGGAATGAGGTTTTACTTTACCTACCTATCAAATGCATATTTGGTGATTAACAAATGAAATTAAGTCATTAAACAAAAATATTTAAACAAGCTTTTGATTCTGATCCTCTTTCACTCTACATATGTCAATTCTAATTTAAATGTTATTTCCATTGATAATAATATTGTTGCACTCTCAGCTTAGTTTACATAATTCTGCATATTTCCAACCAAAATATGTACAGAAATGTTAAAAAGTGTGTCTGCGCCTGATCATTAGACAGTGTTATCTGTATCCACGATACAGTAAACATCACCGAGAGAGGAAATGGTTAAGAATTAACCTGTTCAACCCACAGCGCTATGACATGAACAGCTTTATTTAGTTTGTGGTTCCATAGATAACATGTGAACATGTCTGAATGAACGTCAGATCCGATCCTGAATCAGACGACACAAATGCAAAAGTAATGTTAATTTAAAAAAAAGCATGCAACATGCAGAAGATACGTGTATGATAGCTATCGAGACATATATAGAAGCTGCATAAGTCCCATTTAATCATTGCATTATAGAAAAACATATGCTTGAAGTTGCATATATGACAATTGCTCAGTTCTGAACCATTTTGCAATGACTTTTAATCATTGCTGTCAAGTGATATTTAGTGATGGTGCAATTAATAACAATATGTTACATCACCAATTAAATACTGCAAGCCTAACTATCGTAGGTTACTATCAGTCATCCAGCTCTCTGAAATGAAATCTTTAGCACCTCCGTCTGCAAGGCACAATTCAATAAAAAATGTGCTGTGCTATGACTGGACCAGCGTCCAGACCGACTAGCGTTTCGCTGCATCAGAGAATTCTCGAGCGGGCACGGTTAGCGTCTGCTTTTCCACTGGCTCGGCCCTCCCGCTGACAAACCAATTTCTGAAGCCTCAACCCACACGCCGCCACCCCTTACATGCCCAAAAGAGTCCTTAAAGGTGTGGATCTGTCATTAGCACATTTAGCTTGGCGCAAAAGCACATTGTTATTTTTAAGAGCCGGTGTTTGCACCAGCTGTATCTTTGGATTCCCGTGGCTTTGCGCCTGTTCGGCTCAGTGTGTCTGCTTCCCCTGTCTACCGCTGAGGCGCTTCACGTTCTCCATCAGCTCGGCTGGTCAAAATGATCTCAGAACTCACATCAGGGTGTTGTGGTTGCTGTGGACTTGAGCAAAATGAAAGTGCATCCATGTATAGTTGTGAACTAGGAGGAACTAGTGACGTCTGGATCAGACTACAGTCTTTAAGACTTTACTTACAGCAGGATGATGCATGTTAACAAACCGTTAAATACGCTGATCTGCTGAAACTAGCTACTTTGTCGTAAATCACAGATAACGACCGAGTGCCTGGACAAACCTCTGACCTCAACACTACCCTGACAAACAGATCCTACATAGATGGAAGCTCGTGGTGTGTGTGTGTGTGTGTGTGTGTGTGTGGTGTGTTGTGTGTGTGTGTGTGTGTGTGTGTGTGGTGTGGTGTGTGTGGTGTGGTGTGTGTGTGTGTGTGTGTGTGTAACTTTTGTAATTACAGCTTTATATATTGTAATGTGTACAGGGGCATCTCAATAGATTAGAATGTCGTGGAAAAGTTCATTTATTTCAGTAATTCAACTCAAATTGTGAAACTCATGTATTAAATAAATTCAATGCACACAGACTGAAGTAGTTTAAGTCTTTGGTTCTTTTAATTGTGATGATTTTGGCTTACATTTAACAAAAACCCACCAATTCACTCTCAACAAATTAGAATACATCATAAGATTTTTAGTGAATTGTTGTTCTTCAGTGATCTGCCACGACACATTAAAGAGCTACAAAACAATATTTATTGTTTGAATTTCTTTTAAAATGACACTAATTAAAAGCTGAGACCTTGTTTCATATCAGAAGTAACCTGCTCTGTCAGTGTGTTGTCAGTTTCCTCTTTGCTCTGCGATGTATTTTTCACTGCGTGAGAACATGTGTGTAGTGTGAGAGCGGCACTGTATGTCGGGCGAGTTTTGTGAATCGTCAATTGCACCTTTATTTCTTGTAATTGTGACTATTTTGTGTAATGAGAATTTAAATCTTCCTATGGGATTTTATATATCACAATTATGTCTTTATTTCTCACAATTTGACTATATCTCACAATTAAACCTTTACTTCTCGCAATGTGACTTTATATCTCACAATTACAACTTTATTATACGCAATTCTACCATATCTCACAATTACCACTTTATTACTCATTATGTGACTTTATATCTCACAAATACGACTTTATTTCTTGCAATGTGACTTTGAATCTCAAAATGACGACTTGTTTATCGCAGTGTGACTTAACCTCACAAATACAACTTTATTTTTTACAATATGAATCGCACAATTGTGACTATTTCTTGACATTGTGATGTTTCATTGTGTAATATGACTATGAATCACAACTGCAAATTAATTTCATGAATTACGACTATTTCTCATATTCTGAATAACGT
>QVTF01004931.1:0-29729 GCA_003573665.1 Oxygymnocypris stewartii | reverse complement strand
AACTTGATCATGAATTTCATTTATTTTAAAGCACTTTGGTTTGAAATGATTACATTGAAATGATACAGGTAAATGATATTTTAAATGTTGAGCACAGAGAAGCCATGACCATATCAATATACAAAAGCTGCAAAAACTAGGGGGTCTCTTGTCAAATTAAAAGGAATAAAGAAGAGATGAATTGAAAGAAAAATAAAGAGCTATAATTTGTTAACAATTAACCAGTTTAATATGGAGAGGCACTGAAATGTAGACCTTCGTTTACACAAGACATGATCAGTCAGTTATTTAGGTTTGTACATCAGCATGGACTCATAACTGTACCTTTAGCTAGTTTTATCCAGAGATACCTTGCTGAAGATAACATTAATGTTCTGCTTGAGCAGATGAAAAGTGTAACTTAATGAGTGTATGACGAGCAGAAAATTAATGTTTTTGTCTTCATTTGTATTGGGGTTGAATACTTATGGACATTTTGCTCTGTTTTGTTTGGATTCAGGAAATGTAATGTAATAAATGATATTACCCATCCTCTCAGGATACCTGGAATCAGTGTTACAAGTTCCCCAGGAGCATCGTTTTAAAATTTTTGAAGCATAAACCCATAAAACCGATGTAAGTGTCGCATCTTCCAATGTTTCTCTATGACGCTGAAACCTAAAGATGTCCGAGTTCCTCCCCGTGTAACTGATACTCGACTGCCATTGGCTAGTCTGTGTTCGAGGGGAGGGGCTTAACAATAGCTCAATTGTGTTCAAGTTTCGTCATTACCATTAGAGTTCAATGGGATCTGCAGCCATAGTTAACTAACGATGCTGGAAGCGAACCCCTGGAATCCACACTCTGCTTCTGTAAACAGTATCGGCATTTATTGCCTTTTTTGACATGATCTACGTCATTTAGATATTTTGACAGGCGCTAGACTGCTAATCAGCTCGGATGAGAAAGTCGGTAAATCTTAACCTAAGTACAGATTGTAATGAAGTTAGTAGATATGGGAAGAAGGAGGCGGGAACCGGCGAACATTTAAAGACTTTAATAATAAAATAAACAAACACAAATGAAAAGCGGCAGCCCCTCACGGACGGCTGCCGCACACAAAACACAAACTAAAGTCCAGGCCTGGTCCTCTCTCGTCTTCCACTGTCGTCACTCCTCATTTAACCCTTCCGGAGCTCCTCCGTGGGACTCGAGACCGGTGAGTGGCGCAGGTGTCGTTCATTATCATTCACTCCACCGGCCTCGCTCCGTTCCCACGGCTCTCGGCCCCGCCCCACTCGTCACACAGATGTTATTATGCAATTATATCAAGACTTTTATTATACACACTGCAGAATAATACAGGGACCTCGTCGGTGGATACATCCGTGTGCTTCTGCGAGAGCAAGGACTCCAGTGAAAGAGCAGTTAAAGTAATGCTTTAATACAATGAGATTCCTGCCACCAGCGTGAGCTAATAAGCTCATGGATTTAAGCAGTGTCACTCCAACTGAGCAATTTTGCCAACTTACAAAGAGAGAAATATAATCCAAATGATTTTTCAAAGGAAGCAGAGAGTCTAGTCTTTTGAATGCCAATGAACCACAGAAAAGTGTGTTATAGGGCACTCAATCACAGTCTGAAATCCATCTCAAGATGCTTTATATATACCTACAAAATACAAATTGTGAGATAAAAAGTCACAATTTATTATTCATTCATTCATTCATTCATTCATTCTGTGACAGAAAAAAATAGAATTACAAGATGTAAACAATTCAGCCTGAGTTTGTGTCTTGCAATCCTTTGCTTATATTTGTAAAATTCTGATAATATCTTGAAATTCTGTGCTTATATTTCACAATTCGGAATTCATATGACTATTTTCCCCAGAACTGCAGACAAAGTGCAAATGACAATTATTTTTTTATTTTTTTTAAAGTACTTAATTGTGAGCTAAAAAGATAGTTACCTTTGATTGATTGGTTGATTGATTGGTTGAATGGTTGATTGTTGATTAATTTGTTGATTTTGATTGTTGATTGGTTGATTGTTGATTGGTCGATTGTTGATTGGTTGATTGATTGATTGATTGATTGATTGATTGATTGATTGATTGATTGATTGATTGATTGATTGATTGATTGATTGATTGATTGGTCGATTGTTGATTGATTGATGGTTGATTGGGCGATTGTTGATTGGTTGATGATTGATTGGTTGATTGATTGATTGATTGATTGATTGATTTATTGATTGATTGATTGATTGATTGGTCGATTGATTGATTGATTGGTCGATTGTTGATTGATTGATTGATTGATTGTTGATTGGTTGATGATTGATTGGTTGATGATTGATTGATTGATTGATTGATTGATTGATTGATTGATTGATTGATTGATTGATTGATTGATTGATTGGTCGATTGTTGATTGATTGTTGATTGGGCGATTGTTGATTGGTTGATGATTGATTGGTTGGTTGATTGATTGATTGATTGATTGATTGATTGATTGATTGATTGATTGTTGATTGGTCGATTGTTGATTGGTTGATGATTGATTGATTGATTGATTGATTGATTGATTGATTGATTGATTGATTGATTGATTGATTGATTGATTGATTGATTGTTGATTGATTGTTGATTGGGCGATTGTTGATTGGTTGATTGATTGATTGATTGATTGATTGATTGATTGATTGATTGATTGATTGATTGATTGATTGATTGATTGATTGATTGATTGATTGATTGATTGATGGTTGATTTGTTGATTTGTTGATTTATTTTCTGTGGCAGAATCAAGCTTCCATATATATGTGCAGGGTTAATTATGCACAGAAAATACAATATTCTCAAAAGCACTCAAAACTATCCACACATCGCTATGCCTATATGTGGTGATATATGAATAATGAGGATCCTGAAGAGCAAGAGGAAGAAAGAGAGAGCTGCAGGAGGAGGAGATCCAGTGAGAAGAGAAGAGCTGTAATACATTGACCGTGTTATGAATCATGCTTTCTCTCTCTCGGTTCATCGTAATGTGAACAGATCTACTGTGTCTTCAGATTCAACAACAGAATCAGCTTATTGATCACATGTGACCGGTGTGAACATGAATCCACTGAAGACTGGAGTAATGATGCTGAAAATTCAGCTTTGATTACAGAAATCAAATACAGTTTAACAGCACTGACCTCAACATTTTTACCAGTAGTGTTTTGTTTTATCACATGTACCATCTAAAAAGAGAGTGACATTGAAATAAAGACCATGTTACTCCCCTATCATAACATAATTACTTCTTTATAAACGTAAAGATCTCCGTATCTCTTACTCAGTTTAATGCCCACAGCAATACCAAAGCCTGCAATTCTGCTATCATCTTTAAGAGGCTAAACAGAGAGAAAAATACGCTTTTATGATGATATTCTGGTTCACAGAAAACCCTATAAAGCAGAAAACAGGGCAATAGGTCATGACAACAACAGAAAGAAAGGAAAGAAGAAAAGACTGAGCGGTTGAAAATAGATATGTACTATTTTTTATAAAAAATAATTATAAACAAAAGCTCAGGATGAAAAATATTGAGCGGTTCCAAAAAAGTTCTATAAAACCTTAAAAAAACAACAACTTAAAATCAACTTACACCTAAAAAACAACTTAAAATAAACCAACAGCATACAAAACTATTAAAAATCTACCTCCTGAAAGCACTGTTTAAAGTTTAGACCATTTAAATATGTTAATTACACCAATGTTTAACATACAGTGATTGGTTAGATGTGTAGAAAAGATCATAAAGTAACCTTATGCTGAGATCACAAGAAAATTAAGTTTTCATAACAAGAAAAATAGATAAATCAATGAATCAATCGATCAATCAATCAATAATGCATTGCACGTTAGTTTTTCTCAGACCAGAACTAAAATTCAAGGTAATGAAGATAACAACATGGCCATTAAAACATAATTATGTTTTGATCTTTGGGTAGGTAATGGAAAATATTGTTTTTATAATTTCTCAGGCAATTAAACAGAAATTAAAATGTTACGGTCTTTTAATTAACAAATACATCAAAACAACCACATTTTCACAACATTCTTCGTAATTGTCTTCGTAATCCATAATCATAATGACAAGTGCTTGAAATTCAAGTTTTTGTGAAGAACAAAGATAAAGCCAGAGATGTCTGAGAAGCAATCCATCAAACTAGAAAACTTTGGAGTAAATGAGGTAAGAGCTGCTCTTTCTACTGAATTCTCTCTTGACACGAACGTTGAAAGGATTTGATTGATGGCAGAAACTAGCAGGCAGCATTATTATAAGTCAACGGAGAATTTATATTTTTAGTTACAAGATTCAGACAGCTTTACAAAACATGCAAGAAAGAGTTTCACTCATTTGAAACACTGACATGCAAATAAAACAGAAACTCTGGTTTTATTTTATTGTTTTATTTTTAAACATTTCTTTATGTTGTGTATTTTCTATTATTTTGTAGGTTGATTTTAGATTTAATTTATAGGTTTTAGATGGATTTTAAGTTGTTGTTTGTTTGTTTGTTTGTTGCTTTAGGTCATAGCTTAGGTTGATTTTAGATAGTTTTTATCAATTTGTTTATAGGTTGATATGAAGTTGTTGATTTTAAATAGTTTTAGGTTATAAGTTGATTTTGAATAGTTTAGTTTTTTTAAGGTTGAAGGTTGATCTTAAAGTTAAAGTAGTTTTTTAGGTTCTATATTGATTTTAAGTTTTGTTTTTTTAGGTTGTAAATTGATTTTTTGTTTTTGTAGCCTAGCTTGATTTTAGATAGTTGTTTTATCAATTTGTTTATAAGTTGATTTTAATAGTTGTTTTTTGTAAGGTTTTTTTTATTTTTTTTAGGTTGTAGGTTGACTTTTAATAGATTTTTTTTTAAGGTTGTAAATTTATTTTAATTTGATTTCGTTAAGGTTGTAAATTGATTTTAAGTTGTTTTTAATGTTGTAAATTGATTAAAAGGTAGTTTTAAGATTGTAAATTGATTTTAAGTGATTTTTAAGGTTGTACATTTATTTTAAGTAGTTTTTAAGATTGTAAATTGATTTTAGTTGTTTTTTAAGGTTGTAAATTGATTAAAAGGTAGTTTTTAAGATTGTAAATTGATTTTAAGTGATTTTTAAGGTTGTACATTTATTTTAAGTAGTTTTTAAGATTGTAAATTGATTTTAGTTGTTTTTTAAGGTTGTAAATTGATTATAAGTTTTTTAAGATTGTAAATTGATTTTAGTTGTTGTTTAAGATTGTAAATTGATTTTAGTTGTTTTTTAAGGTTGTAAATTGATTATAAGTTTTTTAAGATTGTAAATTGATTTTAGTTGTTGTTTAAGATTGTAAATTGATTTGAAGTAGTTTTTAAGGCTGTAATTTTAAGTTGTGTTTTGTTTGTTTGTTTGTTTGTTTGTTTTTAAATTTGTAGCCTATGGGTTGATTTTAGATAGTTTTTTATCAATTTGTTCATAAGTTGATATTAATTTTGCATTGTTTTTATGTTGTAGGTTGACTTTTAATAGTTTTTTTTTAAGATTGAAAATTGATTTTACGTTGTTTTTAAGGTTGTAAATTGATTTTAAGGTTGTATGTTTATTTTCAGTTGTTTTTTAAGGTTTTAAGTAGTTTTTAAGGTTGTAAATGGATTTTAGTTGTTTTTTTACAGTTGTAAATTGATTATACATTTTTTTTATGGTTGTACATTTTATTTTAAGCAATTCTTTAAGATTATAAATTGATTTTAAGTTGTTTTTTTAAGGTTTTAAATTGATTTTAAGTAGTTTTCAAGGTTGTAAATTGATTTTAAGTTGTTTTTTTAAGGCTGTAAATTGATTTTAAATAGTTTTTAAGGTTGTGAATTTATTTAAGTAGTTTGTTTATTATACATTGATTTAAGTATTCTTTCAGGCTGTACATTGATTTTAAGTAGTTTTTTAAGGTTGTAAAATGATCTTAATTTGTTTTTTAGGTTGTACATTGATCTTAAGTAGTTTTTTAAGGTTGTAAAATGATCTTAATTTGTTTTTTAGGTTGTACATTGATCTTAAGTAGTTTTTTTTAGGTTGTATGTTGGTTTTACATCTATTTATTTTTTATTGTTGCAAGTTGTTTTATGTTGCCCCAGCAACGCTGTGTAATTTACGGTGGTCTCTTGTAATATTCCCCAAAGTGTTTTGTTGCTGCAGTCATAATTCATATTCTAAGTGTCATTGAGAAAGATTGGGAGGGGACTGTGTATTATTTTGACACGTCTGGTTAAGAGAGCACAAAGGCTCCTGAGCGAGCTCTTAGCAGCATAATGAATCCTTTGGCTGATTTGCTGCAGTTGCCATGTGTCATCGTTTCATTGAGCAAAGGGCCCTAAGGAAAGTACTTCATTACTGAGTCTCTGTTCTCCTCATATCTGCACTGATTGTACGTGATTAATCGCGGTTATAATGCAAATTAACATATTGTGGAACGACATGGGCATTTCATGATAGTCAACAGATAGCAGAATACTAAGTGGTCATTTATCACTTTGCCGTTATATTTATAAAAAGATATGAAAACTAACCTGCTTCGAAGTATCCTTCGCTAACCTTTCACAAACTGGAGGCAAAGGTTAATTAATTTTGTTGTAATGTATTTTAGACAAGATTAAGAGTGATTCGAATCTGCATGTATGTATTTTCAAATAAATAAATATAAAAAATAATAATAAATAAGTATATATAATATTGACTTTTTTTCTGTATTCATGTTTATTAAGTCTTTTGCTGAATATATATATATCTTAAATTTAGTCAACGTTGCATTTATTTTAGTCAGTTTTACTTTGGATTTTATTTTGACTGGTACCAAGATTTAGTCGACAAACATTTTAGTTCACTTTTTTAAAGTTAAAAATTAAACCAAATATTCAAAATGTGTTTATATTAATTTAAATGCTAAAATATGTTTGATGCAGAATTTCACAAATTATGTAATAATTTGTAAGTGTAATTTAAAATGAGTGTATTTGCATTGTGACTTACACTAACATGAAATTTAGTTTACTTTTTGTGCAGATACTATTGAGTTCATGTCATCTATATTTGAATAATCTCATATATATGTAATATGTTTGAATGAGTTTGTATTATTATTAATATTATGAATGATTTGAAGTTGTATACAGGATAAAATAACCTCCCAAAACGAATCAAGCAAATGCCTTGTGGACTGGAAAAGAGATAAATGTTGGGCTTGTCAAATGTATGGAAACTAAGGTACTGTGTTTGCATCTGGCATGCAAGTGTTTGTCTACCTTCTTAAATATGCTGTTAACAGGTTCCAGCTCCACAACTGCGCAATCACGCTGTTATTATAGCATCACAACGGAGCGACCTCACAGGTACTGCTGCGGTACCACAGAGGTAAACAAGATTACCATACAGTTACCATGGTGATCATGTATTCTGACTAAGCAGCTTTGACAGAGATGCTGCAGGCTCTCAACACACAATCATAGACTTACTATAGATGTAGGCTGAGGCCTTGACGTTTCGGTTGTCCATTTGGATATGTATGCCATGGCAGCAAATCCAGCTCCATTTCATGCTTGCTGGGGATCCATTTGGTCATTACTGTCCATATAGACTTTGAGCATGGGTCCTAATCTGTTGTGTATCATGTTAAGTGGTTCTCTGTCCATACAATGTAAATCAGTGGGGTCCAATGTTGCTTTGACATTCAATTTAGAATACGCACATGTGCAATTTTAAAGGTGTTGAGGCCAGAAACAAGTATTGAATATTTTCCATTATTGTGGCCAAAACGTATTGTGGTAAAATGTTATATTTTATTACTTGGATCTTGGATCTTTTTTTCTATTATAATATTGATTATGTTTGGCAATAGGTACTAAAATCTAGGCTACTGATGATTTGGGAATATAACATGAGGGTTTGAACTTTTCACCTTGTCTATTGCTAAACTATTGCATTTATTTAATTATTTTACTGGTTATTATTTATCTGTAATTCATTCAATTATTAAAAAAGAAAAAAAAATCTAAATTCATTAATGTACAAATAATATTTAATTCTTTATACAATATTTTACATGATTGGCTTTTTTAAATAAATAATACTGATTTCCTGTTTTTATTCGCCATTTTGTACAAACTATTGGGTTAATGTTTAATTAATCCAATAACTAGTTATAAACATGTTGATCATTTAAATAAGTGGTCACATTTATCGTTGGTTGGCATTTTTGAGGATGAAATCCAGTCCTTTCAATAGGAATCTACACTGAACAAAATTATAAATGCAACACTTTTGTTTTTGCCACATTTTTCATGAGCTGAACTCAAAGATCAAAGACTTTTTCTATGTACACAAAAGGCCTATTTCTCTCAAATTTTGTTCCCAAATCTGTCTAAATCTGTGTTAGTGGCACTTTGGAGAGGTGTTCTCTTCACGGATGAATCCTGGTTTTCTCTGTACAGGGCAGATGGCAGACAGCGTGTATGGCGTCGTGTGGGTGAGCGGTTTGCTGATGTCAATGTTGAGGATCGAGTGGCTCATGGTGGCGGTGGGGTTATGGTATGGGCAGGCGTATGTTATGGACAACGAACACAGGTACATTTTATTGATGGCATTTTGAAAGCACAGAGATACCGTGACGAGATCCTGAGGCACATTGTTGTGTAAGTTTTAAATATAAAATAATATACAACTACTTTACATTTGAAACCTCTGAGCGACAGGTCATTGTCTTTATGACTGAGTCATTAATTAACAAATTCAACTGGTTCATTGAAAATGGTTGATTTATTCAGGAATGAAGCAAGTGATTTGCTGATTTTCAGATCTGCATACTAGTATAGTGCACTACTCTGGTGCACACTAGCTACATCAATATTACTCCTCTGAAAGAAACGAAGCTCAAGCAAAATCCCTTCATTTTTATTACTTTATTTTTCACATTCTGTTTGTTTGTCCTCTTCTCTCAGTATGAATAATTTATCCTCCTCAAGAGACGAACAGCAAGTCATCAGTCCCACGGTGTCAGAGACCCACCGTCAATTTTCTGCAGCGCTGAATCTCAATTAAAAAGCAAAAGGCATAGATTCAGTTTGGACACAGCAGCTTACGCGTCTGTCTCAGGGCTGAGCCTCTGTATAAAGATGAACAGAAATATGCCTCACGTAATGCTCCTCTCTGGGAAAGTGCGGGCCTCATCTTTTTTCTGACCTATTTTCCAACAAATATCAAGCAAATAATGGATTGTGTGGAGGCTCGGGGGCACAGCGGGCCGGCCGGCACTCGGTGTATTAATCCCGGTGTAATAATAAGTAATGAACTGTCACAATCTATTATGACCTTCGCAATTTCCCCGCTGCGAGGTTGACGATTACTGAATTGTTTGCTGTTGCAATGGCACATCATTATGTTTAATCTAAGCATATCGTGCAAGGAGATACTGCAGACTCACAGTCGCATACTAATTTTAGGGACGCTTCTTATTATAGTGACATCTAAATATACACGGCTTGCTGGTACACCGATTTAGATCTGTATGGCACACAATGAGTTGTTATTTTGAAGTGAAAAGTTATATTCTCTCAGAATATTCTTCTATTGCGCTTGTTTGTAAAAAAACAAATCCATTATTAAGACGTTTTTAACTAAAATGCGTAATCTATAATAACTCTTGCTCCAGTGAAAAGGTCTTCTTGTCTGAATCAGGAGAGATTGTTCAAGACAAAACAGCTCCAAATACGTGACTGGATTTTGATGAGAGAGAGAGAGACGACAGCAGATGCACTTTTTCACTGGAGGAAGAGTTATTATGGATTATAGACTCATATTTCTTGATGGATTTGTTTCAGCTTTTGTCTTCTCCAGATGTTAACTGATGGACTGTGATGTTTTTATCAGACTCTCATTCTGACGGCACCCATTCACTGCAGAGCATCCATTGCTGAGACACTTCTCCAAACCTGATGAAGAAACGAACTCATCTTGAACTCGGATGATCTGAAGGTGAACACATTTTCATTTAGGGGTGAACTATTCTTTCATTTTACCCTGTTTGTCATCTTATTTTATAGTGAATGTAGAATATATGATACATTCTTGTATTGCATTGAATCTCTTAAAACGGAGTCTGATCTCTTCTAACACTTCTCTCCAACAGTGGATTTTTACTGTACCTAAAAATAAAATAAAAAATAAATAGGAAATGGCTCTTGACTATTGCGTAACGTGCTCTGGTCCTATCGAGTTTTGTGAATCGAATTGCTATTGATCGGACTCGGGTGTCCTGATGGAGCAGACATTGAAAGTCAAAATTGCTCCTTATCAAATGTAATCCAAAGTTGAAGGCAAGTAAAAGACATTGAATGAGTCAAAAGTGAAGATTGATTTAAATGTTCTCTCTCACGCTCATATGCTTTTTTCTCCTGTCGTATATTTTTAGCATTCAGAACATAGAGACTGTAATTCAAATTCCATGCAAAGATCGAACTTCTAATGATCCGGTTAGCAAAGCCTGCACGATAAATAGATAGTTCTTCGACTGCGGAGCTGAAATGAGATTTGTAGGTGAGGGTTTTAACTCAGGGATGCTGAAAGGGTAACGGGGCACTTCATTAGCAAATCTACACGTGTTCCATTCCCCTCTCTAATTAATACACTAATGATTTTATTGCACATTTCCCCCCCTCCCTCCTTCCCATTACTTCTCTTCTGTGTGATCTGCATTTTCCCATCTCAAATTGATGTGTAATTCATAACTTCTCAAATGTCCCTGTGTTAACTGTGTTTGATTCATTCTCTCCAGGCCTTGTAATGACCGGAATGACCCAGATGCTTTTGAAGACCCAATTACAGGCTCTTCTCTTTTCTCAATTGTATTTGGCTCTTTACATGAATACTTGTTTTTAAATCGCATCAGTCACAAAACCCAGGGATTTGTGTTGTAAGAACTATTATATATGCTAGACAAATGATTATCCCAATTAGACAGTAACTTCTAGTATCGCTCCATTAAAAATATGATTTTTTATTTTTTTGGTAATGGTTTTGTCCTGTCCCACATCAGATTTATTTTTATATATAATATATATATATATATATATATATATATATATACACTCACTGGCCACTTTATTAGGTACACTTTGCTAGTACTGGGTTGGACCCCCTTTTGTCTTCAGAACTGCCTTCATTCTTTGTGGCATAGATTCAACAAGGTTTTGGAAACATTCCTCAGTGATTTTGGTCCATATTGACATGATATCATCACACAGTTTCTGCAGGTTTGTCGGCTGCTCATCCATGATGTGAATCTCTCGTTCCACCACATCCCAAAGGTGCTCTATTGCATTTAGATCTGGTGACTGTGGAGGCCATTTGAGTAAAGTTAACTCATTGTCATGTTCAAGAAACCAGTCTGAGATGATTTGAGCTTTGTGACACGGTGCATTATCCTGCTGGAAGTACATCAGAAGATGGTACACTGTAGTCATAAAGAGATGGACATAGCAACAATACTCAGGTGTGGCGTTTAAACGATGCTCAATTGGTACTAATGGACCCAAAGTGTGCCAAGAAAACATGTTCTTTACGCCAAATTCTGACCCTACCATCTGAATGTTGCAGCATAAATCGAGACTCTTCAGACCAGGCAACGTTTTTGCAATCTTCTATTGTCCAATTTTGGTTAGCCTGAGTGAATTGTAGCCTCCGTGTCCTCTTCTTAGCTGACAGGAGTGGCACCCTTGGAGTTTAGGCCGAGGTCTAAACTCTTCACTCTGTGACTGGATTCAAGATTTCCTCACCGGTAGACCTCAAGTGGTTAAAATGGGACACGTCACCTCCAACTCCATCACCCTGAACGTAGGAGTCCCACAGGGTTGTGTCCTGAGCCCCCTGCTCTACTCTCTCTACACCCACGACTGCATGTCCTCTCACAGCTCCACCTCTATTGTTAAATTTGCAGATGATACTGTGGTTCTGGGCCTCATTAACAACGATGACGAGGCCGCATATTTGGATGAGGTAGAGAGACTCACATCATGGTGCCAGGACAACTGTCTCTCTCTGAACGTGAGCAAAACTAAAGAGCTGATCGTGGACTTCAGGAAGAGACAGCAGCGGCCCTACACTCCTCTTATGATCAGAGGGACCCCTGTGGAGAGGGTGAGTAGCTTCAAGTACCTCGGTGTAAACATCTCCGAGGACCTGACATGGACTACACACATTCAGACTCAGGTTAAGAAAGCCAAGCAAAGACTGTACCATCTGCGACAGCTGAGGAAATTCAGGGTCTCACCAGCTATCCTGAAAACTTTCTATTCAGGGGCATAGAAAGTGTACTGTCTCAGTGCATCTCAGTGTGGTATAATAATGCCACAAACCAGGACTGCAAAGCTCTTCAGAGAGTCGTGCGCTTAGCTGAGCACATCTCAGGGTCTGCTCTCTCCTCTCTGCAGGACATCTACCTCAAACGCTGCAGAAGCAGAGCTGCTAAAATCATCAAAGACTCGAATCACCCCGGTAACCATCTTTTCTGTTTACTGCCATCTGGCAAGCGCTTCAGGAGCATGATGGCAAAAACTGAGAGACTGAGGAGGAGCTTCTTCCCTCAGGCCATCAGGCTCCTTAACACAAACCCAGTCTCATAACATCAACAAGACTCAATTTAATAAACTTCACTAGTCTCCATCATCCGTATTGCTGCTATGTTTATACCCAGTACAACCTTTTTGCACATTCCTCTTGCACATCCCTGTTCATATTTCTATTTATTAAGTCCACAGTATTGCACATTTTACTCTTTATTTTTTCTTATTATTATTGTTTTTTTGTTAACCTATATTTATATGTATATTCTCTTGTGTTGTGTTACATATTTTGCACTGTCCACTGAGCAGACCTAACCTGATTTACATTTCACTGCTGATTATATTCTGTATAATTGAGTATGTGACGAATAAAAAAACCTTGAACCTGGTGTGGTCTTCTGCTGCTGGAGCCCATCTGCTTCAGGGTTCGATGTGTTGTGTGTTCAGAGATGGTGTCTTCATACCTTGGTTGTAACGAGTGGTTATTTGAGTGACTGTTGTCTTTCTATCATCTCTAACCAGTCCATTCTCCTCTGACCTCTGACATCAACAAGACATTTTCATCCACACAACTGCCACTCACTGGATATACTTTTTCGGACCGTTCTCTGTAAACACTAGCGATGGTGTGTGTGTGAAAATCCCAGTAGATCAGCAGCAGTTTGTGAAATACTCAGATCAGTCCGTCTGACACCAACAACCATTCCACGTTCAAAGTCACTTAAATCCCTTTCTTCCCCGTTCTGATGCTCGGTTTGAACTCCAGCAAGTCGTCTTCACCACATCTAGATGCCTAAATGTATTGAGTTGCTGCCATGTGATTGACTGATTAGCAATTTGTGTTACCAAGCAATTTAACAGGTGCCTAATAAAGTGGCCAGTGAGTGTATGTATATATATATATATATATATATTATATAATTTCTTTAAAATTGTATGTTCATTTTATGTTCTTGGTTATACATAAAATGTTCTGTTGGAAATATTTAGAAAAATTAACAAACATTTGTTTATTGAATTTACATAAAGTATAGTATTAAATTAAAATCAACAACATTTGGTCCAAACCTGTAACAGTGATTGCTTAATTTTTGGCATTTAGAATTATGTTATTTATAAATAAGTTTCTTTCTCTAAAAGTTACAAAATTACTGGAATCGGACTATAAAATTATATAGTCGAGATCTATATTTTGGTAACAGGGTTGGAAAAACTATAAAGCTCATAATTAAATTTTATATTCTGATGTTGATAATCAATTTTTTGAATGTTTCTGAATGTTTTCAGCTTTCACTGTAAAAAAATAAATAAAATACTAATAATTGAAAATAAAAATGATGTTTGTACAAAACTTTGATTATTGATAAATGTAACTAATTTGTAACAATGTGTTTAGAGGCATGTAAATAATGCTGTATTTAAATTAAATGTTTTATGTCTTAACTATTTTTTTTATTTTGTAATTATACCAAACATAAGCTAAAAATGTTCTGCTCATTTCATTTCATTCACTTTTTCCATGAAGATATTTTGTACATTTTCTCCCCTAAATATATCAAAACGTAATTTTTGATTAGTAATATGCATTGCTAAGAACAGAGACAGAGATGTGTGTGTTTCTGAATCCCGGAACAGCGTTTACATCAACATCTACTCGTTCTGCTGTATTCCTAGTGGACGAAGACGAGTTTGAGCTCTCAGTGCTCATGTTGAGCATCCAGGATCCGTGCTGAGACTCATGCTGGAAATGACAGAGAAGTTTATACGTCATTATCAGTGAAGATAACGAGCGGCGGCAGACAGTGAGACGGCGAGGATGTATTAGCTGTGCTGCACTTGGCTCTGTCAATGACTGAAAATACTGTCTAAAAGGTCAAATGTGTCGATCTACTCCTCCTGCTTTGAAAGGAATTGTTAGAGGCTCTGGTAATTAACTAAAAGCAGCAAACAAGCCGTGCAATTCTCCCCATTGAATCACAGATGTTTCTCTGCATTGAGATTTCAGTTATTTAACATTATTTATTACAGAGGACGCGTACTTAACAAATTATTCATGTTAATGAGATCCTGTGACAAATACATTTAATATTACAGACAAATTGGCTCGCACTAGGAGAAGATTTGTGTATTTTCCAAAGCCAACATCATTCAAAAGTCCTTTTTGCACATTTTAGAGCAAATGGAAATGCGTCACATAAATCATTGTAACAAATTAAATTTGCAACAGATTATGGATGATTTATTTATCACTCATGCAAAGCTTAAAAACATAAAGTAACAAGATTAAATGATAGAAGAAGCTTTAGTATTTATTATCCCTTTTCAAAATGCTGCTTATTTTAGTGTTAAATCATATTTCATAAGATATCAAAAAAGTTTGCATTCCATATTTAGGTATATTAGAAATATACTGTTTTAGTTTTTCATTCTAAAAATGCAGATTTTTTTTGGTTATGCTTAAAAAGTAGTAGTATAAAAAATAGAGGTCAATGGAAAATCCCAATTTAGATATTTATATATATATTATTAATGTTTCTGAAAGAAGTCTCTTCTGCTCGCCACGGCAGCATTTATTAGATTCAAATACAGTACAATTTGTGAAATATTATTCCAATTTAAAAAAAAATTCTATGTGAATGTGTTAAACTGTAATTTATTTCTGTATTTTCAGCATCATTACTCCAGTCTTCAGAGTCACATGATCTTCAGAAATCATAATAATATGCTGCTCAATAAATTATTATTAATCTGATTATTATCTGATGTATTATATTCTGATTATCAATATATTTTCTTGAAACCACAATTCATTTTATTTTTCAGGATTCACAGATGAATAAAAGGATAAAGAGAACAATATAAAACAAAAAAAAAACTTTAACATAAATATCTTAATTGTCATGCATTCTTGATGAATACAAATATTAATTTCTCTCAAAAAAAATTTACTGACCCCAAAGTTTTCAGTCATTTGAACAGACAACTTAGCTAAACATGTAATTTTTTTACAATTATGATGGCAATCCTTTCAACATATTTAATAAAGCGATTTTATATAAATATATGAATTAAATTCCATGTTCAAATCTCAAAAGATTCAGATTCATAAACACCTGCATGTCTTTGTAAACGAGTCTGCTCTTCTTTCAAAAACATATAAACCAGTTTTTTGTTGGGTTGAGTCTCATTGACTTCTATTATTTATACTCCAACCCAACAAACTGTATGTTTTATAAGCTGTTCATATATCGTCTATTCAAACCAATTACGATGTGCTAAAACCTAACAGCTTTTCAAATACTAATCAGATGATGTTTGCTGACCTAATGAGTCACGTTAGGGCCAAACGAATGCACTCTGCTCCAAAACCTCACAGCCTTCCACTCATCCGTCTTAACCACAAAATCAATATTTCTGAGAAGCAGCTGATGCAAATGACCGACCGCTACAGATCCAGAAACACACCTAACATTTTCAGCTCGACACACTCTTTGTTGTCACGGAGAAATATCTGCTTAATTGACTCGCCATATCTGATGTGGTGGCGGCCCCATTATTGTTCTTCTGGCATGAAACACCTGAAGGGCTCAGAAGGATCGGTGCATGGCTTCTCGCAGCTGTAATGATCCCTCATTAGTGTGCTACCTGCGCTCAGATGTCAGGTGGATGATGGCGAGTCTCTCGCTGCTCTGATAATTTACTGACAATTGTAAAGCAACATCTTGTTCTTTCTGAAGCGGAGCGATTGTGTTTGACGCGCAGTACTATGTTGATCTGAGAGACTCACACAACTAGACACGGATTGTGGATAATAAGTGTTCATGTGACTACAATGGTGTGATGGTCATCTCACTCAGGTGTGATATACACTGTTGTCTGCATGATATAATTGACTATCTAGTGCAGGATTGATTATTATGCAAAAGTACAAAAGTTTGGGGTTTGGTAAGATTTTTGAACGAAGTCTCTTCTGCTCACCAGGCTGTGTTTATTTGATCATTGTAAAATTGTAAAATATTATTACAATGTAAAATTCATTGAGATGCACAGTGAATAAATATGATTTTTGAGAATTGGTAAAAAGTGAGTTATCTGTTTTTGATAATGAACTCTTCATATGTAATCAAACAGTGAATAAGAAAGTTTAATATGGTCTCTTTCGTTTTAGCCTAATATTTGTTATCGTGCACGTTCTCTGCACCAGAGTTTGACAAATAATAGAATAACTGGCCTTCATACGTTGTTTAATTGTTATTTATTTATTTGTTTATTTATTTATTTTAATGCATTTATTTATTTAATAACATCCAACAACCAAAAATGTATTTAATTAAAGTTATTTAATTTTATGTTTTTTTTTGTTTTTTTATTTAATTTAATTTAATTTGTATTTTCTTCTTATTTTTATTTTTTATTTAAATTTCATTTCATTTCATTTTATGTATTTTAATTTAATTTATTTTATTTTATTTGTATTTATGTTTTTTAATTTGATTTTATTTTTATTTAGGTTTTTTAATTTTTGTATTTAATTTAATAAAAAAAATTATTTTCTTATTATTATTTTTTATTTGAATTTAATTTAATTTCATTTTATGTATTTTAATTTTTATTTTTTTTATTTTTTTTTATTTAGTTTTTTAATTTAATTTTATTTTAATTTATGTTTTTTTTTTTTTTTTATGTTTTTTTTTTTATGTATTTTAATTTAATTTATTTATTTTATTTTATTTTATTTTATTTTAATTTGTTTGTTTTTATTTTATTTTATTTTATTTTTATTTGTTTTTGTTTTTTTTATTTAAAGTTATATATTTTATTTTAATTAATTTAATTTAATTCAATTCAATTCAATTCAATTCAATTCGATTCAATTCAATTCAATGTAATGTAATGTAATGTAATGTAATTTAACTCGTGAAATGGATTTCTCTGTGTTATCATAGAGATCTTTGTACTGCGTGTGTTCCTTCGGTTCAAGCTCTGTGTTTGCAGGGGTCCTGCTCCTGCCGTTGAGATGAATGGGGATTTCTCCGGGTGTAAAGAGCTCCTCAGACAGACCGCAGGCTGACGGCTGAATCTTGGCCTTCACAGTAAGCGATTGAACCATTATAGGTGAGCTGATTGTTTGATCTGGTGAAGCGCAGGAGCCGATATCAGACTGAAGAACGTCTTTCTCTCAATCTGTTCAGTCTGAGACCGTCTGAGCTGAAGATCACGAGAAACCACACTTGCAATAAACGTGCAGCAATCTGTGAAAACCATTGAATTGTGGAGAATGTCTGCTATTGACGGTATACAATAAGTTAACCAAATGTTGTTTTTGTGTAGAGCAGCACGAGCTAAAAGCTGTTTTTGTGGTTCAAATAAGCCTACACATGGAATAAATGGCTTCAGTCCCATTTTGCCTCTTCCCAGCATGCACTTGGTCATGAATAATTAACATAATTAATAGAGTTTCGTTTACACTCTCTTGTGATAGCAAAATTAGTTTGTTCCTCTATTAAAATGATTATGTATTGTTATGTTATGACCCAAGTGTTTTTGTTTGTAGTGTTTATGCTATTTAATGCTTTATTTGTCTCATAAGTGTCTATGTGGTGTTTTAGTACAGTATAAGACCTATACTACTAGTAATATGGTAATCTGATTAATATTTCCCATAGAAAACATAATATTGAATATACAACATTCAACCAGAATTGCTTAAAAACCTTAAAAAGTAATGCATTAATTTAAGTTGTTGCAATGATGAACAGATTTTAAGTAATTAAATGTATTTACATTTTGGTTGGATTTATTCATTATTAATATTATTTAAATTGTACAATTATTTATAAATTATAAATGATATTTATTTAATTAATATACATATTTTATAAAATTGTTGTTATGGAATAATTTCAGTAAATATATAGACTGCATTTTAAAATTGCTAATTATTATTATTTTATTAGTAGTAGTAGTAGTAATTTGGATTAGAATTAAAAAAATAACCACCATTTCAGTTCATATCTACACAGAATTTCAAAATGTAAACTTTATTGTTTGGCTTATAAGTTGGCTTGAGAAAATAACTTATGTACTTAAAAATGTTTACCTTAGCAACCGTATAGCAACACCTTAGCAACCACCCCAAGTACCATTGCAACCACATAGTAACACCCTAGCAACCATCCCAGGTACCATAGCAACCGTATAGCAACACCTTAGCAACCACTCCAAGTACCATTGCAACCACATAGTAACACCCTAGCAACCACCCCAAGTACCATTGCAACCACATAGTAACACCCTAGCAACCACCCCAGGTAACCTAGAAACACCCATTGATTAGTTGTGCAAAGCCCTCCTTTAGCTATAACACCTCATCTTCTCAGCAGAGTCTTCAGTAAAGCACATCGTCCCGAAACTGGCTCTATAGGAGCTCCCAGCCGGGTTATTGTATGGGACATATCTGTCCCATCTACATGAACTCTGAGTCAGTGCGCTGTCGGAGATAAACACAGGTGCTGCTCTGGTCCCGAGTCTATCGCAGGACAGAGGTCAGATGCTCTATCAGTCATGCATTGCTCAGTCCAGCATCGACACTCGTCTTCTGCTTCCTCTCGGTGTGAGCGGCTGCGTTAACTGCTGACTCACGTGTGTACATGATTTCTGTTCATCTACTAAAGCTTCGGTGGCAACAGACTGGGAACACTAGGGGTGAATCCCATTTCTCTGACTTACCCCTAACCCGTGTCCCTCGAAACCGAGTGGTAAGCGCTAGGGGTGAAAACACCCCCCCTATGAAATGAGACACCACTTGGTTACGGTTACGTCATCATACATCGTCACTAGCTGCTGCTACGTCACCAGAGGAGACAAGTGTTGATCACAAACGTCTGTAAGTGTGTGTGTGTGTGTGTCTGTGTGTGTGCGTGTGTGTGTTTGTGTGTGTGTGTGTGTGTGTGTGTGTGTGTGTGTGGATTGCGTGGGTTTTAGGTTCTAGTAAGAGAAATGCTGTTGTGCAAATCAGCAAAGTAACGTTAAAATAGCGATTTTAAAAACGTTTCAGTTAAGAACATGGTTGCAAATATAGAGCACAAAACAAGACTATCGTAATTTTTAAATCAAGTATTTAAGCTGAAAATACATTTATGGGATTCTCTGGATGATCAGTGTGTTCTGGGTAATCCTTGGTTTCAAGTAAGCTCTGAAAATGCTTGGTTTTAAGGGTATCTACCCCGTCCCCTTACCCCTACCCCTCCATCAAAACCAGAACTAGCCCTTACTCTCACATGAACATGGGGAAGGGGGAAGACAGAGAATTGGGATTCACACTAATTCTTGCTCGTTATAAATCAAGCGGCTGCTGTAAAAAGGGTCAGAGAACTCTTATTTCGCCGCACTAAATCATTTTTAATACGCTTTTTAATTTAAATGCAATCTCAGGCCTGTATAAAACAAGTCTTAATATCTAACACAACTCAAGAAGACCTAAAACATGTATCGTCTGTTAAGAGTGTTTAGATAATTGTATCTAAAATCTGATACAAATATGATGTATAGGTTTTATGGGTGTTTACATGATGCTGAAGCAACATAAACTTTACTTAATAATTAATATGCATCAAAGAGTGTATGAAAATCCTCTATTGATCTCTTACTGGCAGCTTCTAGGATTCAATGGTTTGCAGCAAAACACTAACGGAATATGAAAGTAAATATGGCAATAAATATGAAAGTTCATAGCCGAGATGAATGTTGAATACAGTACCAGGAAAAAGTTTGCACACACATGAGTGCATTTAAGTTTCTTATTAACTTCAAATATTTTGATATAAAGACTTGTGCTTAAATGCTGGAAACTGGTTTTGTAACACATTGAAACAATAAACAAACCTATTATTATCATTGATCGTTTGTTTGTAAATACATCATTATTGCACTCCTATTTGTGTTGTTTAATAGTTTTTATTGACTAGAATTTGCAGGCAATTAGATATATTATTATTGTATTATATTATTATTTATTTATTGGTAAATACATAACACTCACACTAAAATTTGTGTTATTTCATAGTTTGCATGCATTATTATTTAAAACAATTGTAATTAGTAATAATAATAATAATAAAGAGATTATTTTGAAGAAGAACAAATAATGAACCTGTTTACTGTCAATAACACTTTTGAACATAAATATGAAAGTCAAAACTTCTTTTTTTATAATTCATGAACGAAAACATTTTGTGATATGATTTTAATGTTTCGTTTTCATGGTGATGCAATGTCTGATTTTAAAATGGTTTTCAAACGATGCATTTTGAGATTTTAAATTGTCAAGTGATATATAATTTAATAATAAATATATTTAATGTAATAATAAATGTGGCAACAAAGACGAGTTTTTGTGACGAAGGTCATAACTCCTGTCATGATGTATATTCCTCAGGTGCACTCTTGCACACTAATGACACAGATAAAAGTTTTAAGATGAAGCAAGAAATGTTTCTATGCATTTCATATTAGAAGCTGTGTGTGAAGAGAGAAATGAGGCGAGGACCCAAATGCATGTCGTCTTTTTAATAATAAAATAAAACAGAGAACTAAAACCTCCCTGAAGGAGAAAAACAGACAGGCAGTGAACCACAGAACAGTTAACATGAAACACGACGTCAAACAACGGATCAGCACAGGACTGCAGACACCAGGAGGATAAACAGAGAGACAAACGAGGGAGACACAGGTGGAGCCACTGATTAGGTAACAAACCGGACAATAGACATGAGAGCACAACAACAAGCCATGTGCTCAACACAGACATCCGGTGGCCAGCAGGACCGTCACACTATTAATATTGATCAACTAACAAATAACTGTTACGGGGACAAGACGAGAGGCGTGCGGATCCATTTGCAGGGCTTTATTATGGGTCACACATTGGCAAACAGGTATATAAATGGCAAGACAAAGAGTAATCCTAGGGCAAACGTAGGTCTGCGATCTGCGAACAGTGTCCAACAGGGCAAGGCAGAGAGATAATCCAAGTACACGAGCAAGTATCAAAATACTAGAACACAGACTAGGCTAGGCTAGGCTAGGCTAGAACGACTGAGTGGGCTCTGTAGAGTAACTATCGCTAGGCTATAAGCTACACAATATTCAGCGATGACAAAGAGGAAGTCCAAGGCTTATAGACCCCTTCAATGTTTGTAAACATCGGAAGCCTAGGTTGGGTGCGCGCGCAGCTTGGGGTCAGAAAAATGGCGCGGCTAATAGACCGGCATATTGTGTCAAGGAGAAACAGACAAGCCTTATAGATAGATAAGATACTTTTTTATTATTATTTGTACCTTTCCATTTTTGTCTTAGGTGTCTGGCTTTGTTTTGTGTACACAAACAAGGAGGGCACAAAGTCAGGACTACTGGAGTCAAGTGATGCCTCTCCTACAAAAAATAATTGCACACATTGATTACAACACGATCTGCTGTTGTCATAGTGAAAGCGCTAATGTAAAGCTAGTCTGCTATCTGCTAAGTCTGTAGAATGCCACAATTTATGCCAGATATCAAACTTCACCTAACTATTAAATCAGTCTACAGTTTACAGAAAACATTTGTTTACTTATCATGGCTTAACTCTACCGTTGTTGGCACAATGTTGGCGCTAGCCTGCGGCTAACTACTAGCAGCTGGCTACGTCTGTAGCATGACAGGTCCATGACATTTACAACACTATTAACTTGCATAGCTTAACGTACAGAAAACTGTTCATGCAATCCAGGCTTTCGAGTTTAAGCAAACAGAAAGGGATGATAAAGGATGACTTTAACGTTTCCTGATATGAAGTGAGCGCTACCAACACGAGCCTCTTTGATCGTAGTATTGTCCCAGTCTGCCCGTTTAATAGCTTTCAGTCACAGATGTCGTCTATTTTTTGAAACGGATGAGATCCTGCAGGAATCCTGAAAAACTTGACTCCAGATCTGGTGCGATTTTCACAGTCCACGACGCAACAAGTAGGCATTTTGTCTAGGGCTGTGATGGTGGCCGTGACAACCGCGTCACCGGCGGTAGTGCACGTGACGTCACACACGGGTGTATTTAACGTTCTCATTTAAGGCTACTTTCCTATTTAACTGTATTATTTATTTGATATTTATTTTAGTGTTTTGCAGGCTGAGTGTTGACTGACGTAAGTGCTAAAATAAACACGTATGTTTGTTAATAGATGATTGAGCCTCATTTATTTATTTTTGCGTTTCAGAATTATATATATATATCACAACACGCGCCACCTGTAGTAGTTGGTCCATTACCACCGCGGTGGTAAAAATCTGCCACCGTCACAGCCCTAAGTTTTGTCTTGACGAGAAATTTTCTGGTTAACACAATGGGATGGAATGAACGTTCTGACCCCGACATGCGCACTGCGAACTTCAAATTTTCCTGTGACGTATACCGTGAAGGGGTCTATATAGAGTGTGATCAGTGCAATCAGCTGTGTGACGTCAGTGCAAGGGTTATGGGAAATGTAGTCTTAGGTCATGTGCAACTGTTGCGGTGCAGGAGTCCATGTGGTGAGCGAGTGACCGCTGGTGGGGAGTAACAGGGAGTGCATGGACAGGATTCGTGACAATAACGGCACATTTTAAGTGTCTCATACTGAATGCTAGACGCTTAAGCAAATTCATATCCCATTTGATATTGAAATATGCCGAAAGCATGAACCGTTGAGAGATGAGACATGCTCTGTAATGCATCCAGACTGTGTCATAAAGCGCTTTCTACAGTCTCTGCTTGGCTCTCGTCCACTGTTTTCATCCTCCATCTCTGCCTTAAAAAATATGAAAGATATGTTCTTACGAGGGGCTGTTCTACAGGAAGAGATAAAGGTGTTTTAAATCAACGTTTTGCTTGGACACAAAGCAAAGCAGAAAGATTTGTCTTTGAATAAACATCCAAATGCATCTCAGTAGCATCTACTCAGTAAGGAATCAGCATCGCTATTGAACTGTGTTGAAAATTATATATTCACACATATACATTACAGTGCTTCTGACTCATATTCTGGTTGATTGTGATGGTACTCGTTGCCATGATAACAGAGTGCTATATAAAGGAAAGCATACCAAAGTTTGATTCTGTGAGTCATAGAAAGGTCCACATATACAAATTAAAGACTTACAAACAGGTGTACTACCATAAACATAATTAATAAACTCAGATGAGCTTTATTTGTCACATACAGAGTATAACCAGCAGAGAAATGTGTTCTCTGCATTTAACCCATCTAAGTGCACAAACACAGTAGTGACACCACAAACACACCACACCCACACGCAGTAGTGAACACACACACACACCCCACACGCAGTAGTGAACACACACACACACACCACACCCACACACGCAATAGTGAACACACACACACACACAAACACACGCACACAGTAGTGAACACCACAACACACCACCCCCACGCAGTAGTGAACACACACACACACACGCAGTACCACACACACACACATGCAGTAGTCAGAACACACACACACACACACACATGCAGTAGTAAACACAAGTAGTGACCACAATTTCCTGCCGGAGCCGGGATTCGAACCCACAACCTCGAGTTACAAGTCCGACGCTCTATGCATTAGAGTCACGACTGCCCCTATCAGTAATAAGCAGATATCAGTAATCCTATAGAGGAAGATATCGAAGACCGTACAGTTAACTAAACATCTGTGCATTTAGTTGATACTAATTTGTTATGAAACGAGTCATCTGGCAGCGTTTAACCCATACGCTCATGATGGGTGCAGTGGACTAGTTCAGATCCACGTGGATGGTCTGTGATTCAGGGCATCTTGCTCTTATGTGTCTTTACAGAGCGGTCTGAAAGGATCCGGAGCAGCTCTCAAGAAGCCCCATCGACAGACCCAAAGCAGAAGAGAGTCTGGGGAGCGTTTCTTAAAGAAGAAAGTCGATTAGCATCCGTTCTGCTCTCCAGCTGCTGCTGCTTCAGCGTGAGAAAGATGCAGACGAGGGGCTTTCTCAGGAAATACTGATGCTCAAAATCAATATTGTGTTTTATATCAATTATATCATTTTGCAATCCTTTTAGAAAAATGTATGCATCACTAAAAATGCTCTTTACTATATATTTTCACTTAGAAATTGATAACACATTTCACTAATAATTACAAAGAAATGCACAAGAAATGTATGATTGTTTATTTGTATATACAGTATATATATATATTATATATATATTACAGGGTTATGAATTTAGTTCAAATTAAGCTATTACTCACTACATGATATCTGGTTCAGGATCAAGGTTGTAGTTGTTTGTCATTTGTAAACTTATATTTACAATAAAAAATAAAAAATAAAAACTTTTAGTAACAATAACCCACAGTAGCAATTACGGAGATTAGGAGTCTGTAGCAAATGTGTGTAATACAAAAATAAAATAACATCCTTTTTATTCATTGATTTATTGATTTGTAAAGTTATTTATTTGTATTTGTAAATATGTAACTATTGCACTATTTGTGATATTTTTTTTTTATTTTATTGACCAGTTTGAAGACAAATAAATGTTGTTATTATTGCATATTTTGATTTATTTGTATAAATACACAATTCTCACACACCCATTTGTTATTTCATAGTTTGTATTGACTTTACAGAAAACAGTATTATTATTATTATTATTATTATTATTATTGTATATATATTTTTTTATGTTTATTTTCCATAAAATCCATCCATTCGTACAACCGAAACAAACCATGAATTATTGCCCTTAATGCTTTTAAAATGTAATGTTTTATCAGTCAAAACTGTCACTATTATATTATTCCTATTATGACACAAAAACTGCACAACCGTCACTGTTTCTGAAATAACTCAGCTTAAGATATTCCCTCATTACGTGCATACAGCAAAAATAGTCTCGCATGGTTATTTCCACAATACACAATCCCTCATGTGCTCCCGGTGCAGTGTGCACTACCGCTTGAGTGAACTCGAGGCTTCCTCCGCTTGTACATCCGTGTCATTACAGCACTCAAGCCCAATCAGAGCCAGCGCCTGTGAGAGCATGTTTCTCATCATCTCTTTGGTTTTGATTTACCCCTCCATGCACCAGAAGCGGGTGATAATTGCACAGTGTGGTCCATTAATCTTAGCGTGCTGGGAATCAATGGCACGTATCACAGAAGTAATGACTCGTCTTGAAAAGGTTTGAATGGGGGGGCATGATGATGTGTTGCAGATACTAATACAGTGTTCTTGGCCTAGTGTTTATTCTGTGTGTTAGACTGCTAAATAACACGTCTGGCCATTACACTGTGAAACTGTGACTGCTGGAATGGTTTATTATAATTATCATAATGTCATATTTATAATATTATATATATCATTCTGAACATTATTATTATTAAGCAATTATTCAACTGTACATTTAGCATCAAACAATAATTAATTAATAATGTAATTATTAAGAATAATAAATTATTCAATTATATAATAATTTTTGATAAGAACAAACTTCACATATTCTAGTTAGTTAGTTAGTTAGTTAGTTAGTTAGTTAGTTAGTTAGTTACCTATTTTTCAATCTATTTAATAATCTTGGATCTATGCAGTTCAGGGTTTTTCCAAAACGTTTTTAAATAAATTATTATTTTATTGATGAAGGAAGCACTAAATTGATCAAAAGTGACAGACATGTCTAATATCACAAACGTCTTCTATATTTTAAATAAATGCTGATCTTTTGAAATTTCTGTTAATCTCTGAATCCTGAAAAATTAAATGTATGACAGTTTCCACAAAAATATTGTGCGGCACGACTGTTTTCAACATTGATAATAATCAGAAATATTTCATATTATTATGATTTCTGAAGATCATGTGACACTGAAAACTGGAGTAATGATGCTGAAAATACAGAAATAAATTACAGTATATTCACACAGAAAACATTTATTTAATATTGGCATAATATTTTATAATTTCTATTGTATTTTTGATCAAATAAATGCATCCTTGGTGAGCAGAAGAGACCAATGTGAACAGTACTGTACATGTCATATTAATAATGATTTGAACTCTGAATGACAACTGAACAGTTTTGTTGATGTGTTGTCTATCTCAGTCCTGAAGAAACAACACAACAGACTAAACCAGCCCATATTCATCTCCCAACCACTGACTATACAAACACAAATCCATGTTTTGTTTTTCAGTCGTATCATTATCATAATGCTGCTGCTATTAACCAACGTATAAACCGAGTCTCAATGTGACAAATAGACCTTTTGTGAGCCAGGAAAGTCTAATTAATGCAAATCAGATGGAAAAAGACTTCTCTAGACTACAACGATTGTTTTATTTTAGCTGATCTTGTACGGTCACAGCGCCGTAGCATGCATTATACGTCATATATTGATCCTTTTTAGTTTCTTTTCTTCTTCCTTTCTGGTCTTATTGTGAACTCTTCATCTGTGCATGCTTGTCTAAGAAGAAAAATATCATCTTTGTAATATTGATTTATTTTTGTATTACTTTTTATTGTATTTAACAACACACATGTACATATAAATATCCATATAACAGAAAATAAAACATTATTTTACATTAATATACAATATCAGTCTTCTATCAACACATTTCCACATTTTAAAAAATTGAAAGGTCTCCAAACTCCATCAAAAATGATGTATTTATCTCTTAATATATAAGTTATCATATGTTACCGTTTCTTTCAGCCATCGTCCTATGTTTGGTGCATATAAAGAAATAAGTAATTTCGCTTGAAGAATACATATATTCATAAATATAACTCTGAAACAGCTCTGATTTTTATTGATCTCCAATATTGATCTCCATTACTAATCAATAAAAATAAACACAAATAAGTTAATGTTGACTTCAATTTAAACATTACACATGAATATGCAATATTAGCAAAGATCATATTTTCCCTCAGCAGTTTGGCAAATGATATAAAACGTCAAACTCAGTTCAAGTTCAAAATGAAACAATCATAATAAAATTGGGAGGTAATTGAACATTATAAAATCTTGAGGTGAAATCACATCAAAGTCTTCCACTGACTGCACCAGTACAAAAATCAGATATAATGCTCAGATGCACTTATGAAACGGCAGATGAAATGTCAAATATCATCCTCACCTGATCCAGTACTCATCCACATCTCATTCTCTGTAATGGACTCAGAAACAGAATTGTGTGTCAAGACGAGTCTCCTTGGATTAACTGAATGAGCACAAATGCTTCTGAGACCAGACTGGCCTGGGTTCAATTTACACGAACATCTTTAGAAAAGAGTGGAAATGATTCTTGATCTCAGTGAATCTTTGATGGGTTGAGATGTTCAGATTCACCAGTAAATGCATGCTAAATATATCTGATCTTCTCAACAGTAGAAATATAATAAGTTATGTAGCTCATTAATGCTGCATGTGCTGTGCTATCATGTGTTGTGTGTGTAATGTAAGAGATGACACAAAGACATCATCATAGTTATTAAAAAAAATCAGTTCTGCATGATGATATTTTTACTGTAGATTAACATGTGCACCAGATAATTAGTCCACAAAAAAACTGTGTGTGCGCGTGCGCGTGTGAGTGTGTGTGCGTGCGTACGTGCGTGCGTGTGTGCGGGTGTGTGTGGTGTGTGTGTTTGTGCGTGTGTGCATGTCTGTCTGTCTGTCTGTCTCTGTGAGTGTGGGCGTGTGAGTGTGTGTGTGTGTGCGTGCGTACCTGCGTGTGCGTGTGCGTGTGTGTGTGTGTGTGTGTGTGCATACGTATGCACCAGATAATTAGTCTCTGTTCAGTCTTTTCATTTTTTTTTTATTTAAGTGTAATTTCTTTAAGTTTTTTTATGTATTTTATATTTTCAAAAAGAGCACACACATCAAACAGAAATATTTCAATGTTTTTGACATCATCTGACACCAGAATTGAATTTTGGTTGAAAAGCAGCTTTTGTTTGGAACTATTTAAAAAGCACTGAAAGCATTCTGTATAATACAAATTATAAATAATGGGGATATTTATAATCAGCCACATACTTTTGACCTGCAAAAATACTCAGTTATGCATTAAATACTGTTCTTTTGAAACTATCCTGAAAAATAAAAGTATCACAGTTTCCACAAACAATATTAATGTTTTCAACATTGATAATAATCAGAAATGTTTCTTGATATTATTATGATTTCTAAAGATCATGTGACACTGAAGACACAGAAAATACAGAAATAAATTACAGTTTAACACATATTCACATAGAAAACAGCTTTTACAACGCAATGATATTTCACAATATTACTGTTTTACTGTATTTTTAATCAAATAAATGCAACTTTCATGAACAGAAGAGACTTCTTTCAGAAACAAGATAAAGTCTTACCAACCCCAAATTGTGAACGGTAGTTAATATTATAATGTATATATATATAAATATATTAAATACTAATAATTACTGAATTGTCGATTTCACCAATTCTGGTAAATAGAGCAACTGCACAGAGCTAGAAAGAAACAAATGCATTTCACAGCAATCAAGGCAAATTAATATTGACCAACATGTTCAATAACCAATCCAGCACAGGAGGTAGTGTGTGTGATGTGTGTGTGTGGTGTGTGTGTGTGTATGTGTGTGTGTGTGTGTTGTGTGTGTGTGTATATTTGTGTATGTGAGTGAGTGAGTGTGTGTGTGTGTGTGTGTGTGTGTATGTATGTGTGTGTGTGTGGTGTGTGTGTGTATGTGTGTGTGTGTGTGCGTGTGTGTGTGTGATATTTTGTGTTTTGTGTTGGTGAGTGGGTGGTGTGTGTGTGTGTGTGTGTGTGTTGTGTGTGTGTGTTGTTGGGTGTTGTGTGTGTGTGTGTGTGTGTGTGTGTGTGTGCGGTGTGTGTGTGTGGGTGTGTGTGTGTGTGTGTGGTGTGTGTGTGTGTGTGGTGGGTGGTGTGTGGGTTTGTGTGTTGTGTGTGTGTGTGTGTGTGTGTGTGTGGTGTGTGTGTGTGTGTGTGTGTGTTTTGGTGTGTGTGTGTTGTTTGTGTGTGTTTGTGTTGTGTTGGTGCGG
>QVTF01004930.1:12500-29960 GCA_003573665.1 Oxygymnocypris stewartii | reverse complement strand
AAATTATGACATAAATGTCTAAACAATCAAACATATATTTGTCATAGTTATAATTTGATTGTAGACATTTTATGTCATAAGTTTGACTTATCTCATAATTGTGCTTATTTATCTCATATTATTGTAATTGTAGTTAGGGAAACCTATTTCTGCCACATAAAGCATTCTTTAATAAATCATAATTATGACATAAATCCTGATTATGACAAAAAAAAACGTTGAACTTATGAGATACTAAGTCATTATTATGAGAAGTTATTATTAACATGCATAACATATCCTCAATAACATTAAAAGCATAACAAATATTACCATTCAAAACGTTTGTGGTTATTAAGGGTTTTTGTAAAAACCAAGGCTGCATATATGTGATCGTAAATACAGTAATGTTGTGAAATATTGTTACAAATTGTATGATTGCTTTAGATGTGAATATATTGTAGAACATAATTTATTCCTGTGATGCAAAGCTGCATTTTTATCATAATTACTCCAGTCTTCGGTGTCCATGGACCCTTGAATAAGAAAAAAACATGCTTTGGGAAATCATAATTATCACATAAAAAAATTGCAATTATGAGAAGTCATAATTATAAGATTTAAAGCAGCAATTTTTACATAAACACCAGTATTGAGGTAAAAAGTCATAATAATGACAGAAGTGAAAATGATGACACAAATGTCTAAACAGTCACGATTTTATGATTTGAATGTAGACTTTATCATAAGTTTGACTTCTCATAATTGTGCTTATTTATCTCATATCTCATAATATTGTAATTGTAGTTAGGGAAACCTATATCTGCCACAAAGCATTCTTTAATAAATCATAATTATGACATAAATCCTGATTATGACAAAAACGTTGAACTTATGAGAGACTAAGTCATAGTTATGAGAAGTTATTATTATGACCTAAAAGTACATTTTTGTCATTGATGTCATAAATATGACTTTTTCTTATAATTCTGACTATACATATAATTTTTTTGTAAATATGGTGGAAATGGGCTTCCATAAGAGTCGCATGATCTTCATAAATCATTATAATATGCTGTTTTGCTGCTCAAGGAACATTTCTGATTATTATCAATGTTTAAAACCATTATTTTTGTGTAAACTGTGATTATATTGAATTTTTCAGGATTGACAGATGAATATAAAGTTCAAAAGAGCAGCATTTATTTGAAACAGAAATCTTTTGTAACATTATAAATGTCTTTACTGCCACTTCAGTTAATGCATCCTTGCTGAATAAAAGCATTAATGTATTTGAACAAGCGTTTTAATGGAAGTGTATGTTTATATCTATTGTAATAGTTCACACACACGATGCCAGTCATTGTTCATGCGTCCTCCTGGTTTCTCCTCAGGTCCGAACCCAAAGTCCTCTTCTCCTACAAGTCTCAAATCGACGAGCCGGAGGACTCGGACGTGCACCTGCCCAACACCTCGTCCTCCGGGCTGGGCCGGAAGGATCTGGATCACGGCTCGTACTCCAGCACGCAGATCGACGGCTCTGGAGCGTACCTGGACGACGTGGTGTCGGGGCCGTTCGGCGGAGCGCACAGCATCAACAGCATCGACAGCGACCGCTGGAGGGCCATCAACGCCTGAACACGCTTTAACACCGACCGGCATCTGACTCCAGCTCGTCCTGGACCGCCTTGATCCGAAGCTCTTTCCCAGTCAGTGCTGGTGTTTAGAGAACACTACACTTTTATTGGAAATAGGCTCATTTTACAACTCCCTGAGAGTTAAAGAGTTGAGTTTTACCGTAATTCAGCCGATCTCCGGGTCTGGCAGGAGCACTTTTAGCATAGCTTAGCATAGATCATTGAATCGGATTAGACCGTTAGCATCTCGCTCAAAAAATGACCAAAGAGTTTCCATAATTCTCCTGTTTAAAGCTTAACTCTCTCTGTAGTTACACCGTGTAGGAAGACTGATGGAAAATGAAGAGTTGTGATTTTATAGACCGACATGACCAGCAACTATATTCTCATACCGGCGTAATAATCAAGCACCTTTACTGCAGCAGGCGTAGTGATATTACACAGCGCCTGAAAGTAGTCCCCAGCTAGGTAACTAGTGATGATATAGCTTGAATAGTTATGATATAGCTTATATAGTTATGATGTAGGTAACTATTTATGATATAGCTTATATAGTTAGGATATAGGTAACTACTTATGATATAGCTTATATAGTTATGATATAGGTAACTACTTATGATATAGCTTCTATAGTTATGATATAGGTAACTAGTTATGATATAGCTATAGGTACTACTTTCAGGCGCTGTGTAATATCACTACGCCTGCTACGCTCAAAGTGCTCCCGGCCAGACCCGGGGATCGGCTGAATGATTCAAAAACGGTAAAACTCAACTCTTTAACTCTCGGGGAGATGTAAAATGAGCCTATTTACACTTAAAGGTGGCGTGTTCCTTTAAGATCGATGTCATTTGTATTCCATGAATTCAACATTCCTTGTGTAACACCAGTGCTCTTAATTTTACACGTGTGTGTTCGGATCTGTCCCGCAAGCAACTTTATTGAACGTTGTGATAATGTAATATATTTCTGCTGAAACCATAATCGATGGCCATTAGATGATGTTATGCTACTGATACCAGCAAAAGATCTGCTCATTGTCTGCCATTAGGGTTGTTTTGCACTGATTTGGCTCGTTTGCGTGCTAATTAGAAGTCTTAAGGACCCTGAATCTACCTTGACTCTGTTTATATGCTTCATATGAGCTGAGCGTTACTCTAGAAAACATTTATTTCCCCGTGCTATATCATAGTTTTGACAGAATCTTCTTTGGGTTTTTATTTATTTAGTTTGAGCCTGTCATCATTAGGCTTGGGTTCAGGTCTTAAAGTGAACGCTTGAGTTGTGATCTTGTCTCTAGTTGCTCCGGCTCATGTCAGGCTTGTCTTCATGTCATTCCTCGAGGGACAAAGTGAAGAAAAGAGACCATACTGGGAGGGAGAGCATTTGACACGCTTTGTTTTATTTGATCAAATACAACTAGTTCACTTCTTTCGGTGCACAGAAACAAATCTTCAATAAAACTGGCCTGAGTAAAAAGCTTGTTTCTTATTGCTTATTTCTCCTTTTGTCTTTAAATATGATTTGAGCATGAAGGGAAGATGTTTGAGTAAACTGTATCTATGCGTATTGCATATCGTCATACTTAATGCTTTGCTCTGCCTGTTTATTTACTTGTTTTTCATTGTAGTCTGTTATTGGAAGCATATGTTTTGTTTTTTCTTCACTGAAATGCTTTGTTAAAGATTAAGGTATTTAATCTGTTTAGTCTATAAATTAAATGTTATAATGCAGAAAATATGAAAGCATTTTAGTCAAATAACACTGAACTTAAGTCCAACAAAGAGACTTTATTGTGAGCCACACAGACAGATGAGGACTTTTATTTTGGAACATACTTTCGGTGACGTTAATGACGTAACGTTCATGAGCCGGAACTCTCGACGTCAACGGATGTGAATGATTTACACGTATTCACCAAAATAACGGTTTCTTTTAAATTTGAACACTGGATAAATACATGAACACCATTGCTGTGTGAAGCAAATCAATATATATATATATAGATATCACTTAAATTTACTGTAAGAACTAAAAACAGAAAATATGAATAGATGAAAATAAGATTTTTTTTTTTTACATTAAAAAATTAAATAAGAGAAAAAGAAAGGCAAAATAAATAAATTAGTATTGCTACTTGCCGAGCATTTCATCCGATGTAAAAAATAAAAAAACTACAAGCGTGAAAAACAATATTCAACACAAAAATGCCACTGGGACTTGATTTTCTACATGATGAACCGATCAAAAGAGCGACTGATGATGTATTTGTATATAACCTATTATTATAGTATTTATTGATATTTAAAATGAGCTTTTATTTTTACATTTTCATTTTAATGCTAGCTTTAGTAACGTATGCTTTTTATTTAGTTTTTTATATTTATTTATAGGTTTAAAACATTTTGTTTCAGTTTTAGTAATTTTAGTACTTCAACTTAAAATTAGTTGTGTTGTAATAAGATTAAGTTTCTAAGTTTTGTTTTTTTTATATTTATATTTTATTTCAGTCACCAAAAACAGTTTTGAATAGTTTTATTTGACAACACTGTATCAGATTGCTGAAGTTGTTCTGGAGGTGAAACAAGTTATTTAATTTAATTGATTTTAAAGCTGCTTGCCATATAATCACACATGTGCGTGAATGAAATCTTCAGCAATACGAGAAAAATAAATTAAATATTAGTATTACTATTTGCCGACCATTTTGTTCAAATATATTTATAAAAAACGACCTTTAAAATGTACCTTAAAAATAATAAATTAGTAACACAGAGTGTATTTTTCCCTACACTAATACACAAATTAAGCAAGTAAGCAAACAAAACAATTAAATTAAATATTTGAAAAAATAATCCTCCCGCGTTCTCGTCAGTGTGTTGAATAGAACTACATCTCCCACAGTGCACTTCCCGTGTCACGTGACGCGCGGGTGTTTGCTGATTTCCTCCGCTGGCGGGCGCAGTGACCCTGAAGTGAACCGGGGTGGTTTTATTCGTCTCGTTGGAGTGTTTGGGGTGATTTAGGGCTGATGGGTGCCGCGGACAGCAGGAGCAGGTCTGTGTCATACGGACTCGACGAACAGGACAATGTCACGGTCATACACGGAGTAAAGGTGACAACAACATCTGCACTTCAAATACAGAATAATAATAATAATCATGTCCAGTGTGATACTACTGAACCTTCATGAGGTATCATATTCTGCTGTAATTGTGCTTTTATGAACAGAAGTCTGTTGTAACTGTCCCTCCAGTGGATCTGAGAATATGAAAGTATCAGTTTTTCATTGATTCATGTGATATGATGATGAAATCTGCTCGTTTTAAAGCTCTGTTCTCGTGTTTATCCTCGTGGCTGGTTTGCTGTGGAATATAAACCTGTACAGTATTACATCTGCTCTCACTCAAGGTCAAAGAGTGCAATAAGACTGATCTGTGAACAGTGAGAGCTATGTGTTATTATTATACTTTTAGAGCTGTATGTTTATTTGGCTGTATTAATAAATTTTTTGTTTTTGGTCATTTGTCTGAATTTATTTACCGAGATATGCACCTGAAAAGGGGAATCATAATTGAAATATGTCATAACATATTTGACTGCGAGTGTATCTGTGCTCTCAGTTGTCTGGTGATGTTCGTCAGCGGATGCGGGAGACTGGACCATCATCATCATCATCATCATCATCATCACCCAAAGCAGAGCGTGCCAAACCTGAAGCAGGTACGAGCGCTTCTCTGCTCTGCTCTTCAACATCACTCGTTTATATCTCATATTTGACTGAGTTATGATGATATTTCAGGGCCGTCTGCTGCAGAGACACAGGAGGAGCTCAGAAGACGGTCGGTGTTCTCTGTCATAATAACTCCTGCGACGCTCTTAAACGTCTGTCAATTGTGTGCTTAAACTTGGTGTTTTTCAATTTTTATTATTTTTTGTAATTTTATGGTTTTAATTATTTATAATAACCTTGGAAAAGCATTACATCTAATGCTACCATGAGGCATAAATATTTGGCAGTTTATTTTATTTATTTACTGAGATTATTATGCATTACAATGATAAACAAAGAATTGTGATTTGCATTCACTAGAATCAAGGCTAGTTGGCTCATTCAACATGACCAATTCTTTAATTGTGTGTGTGTGTGTGTGTGTGTGTGTGTGTGTGTGTGTGTGTGTGTGCGTGCTGTAGGTTCGAGCGTGAGCAGGCTCTGGTCCAGGAAGAATTGGCCCGGATCAGTCGTAGAGAGACCGAGATGGCGAGAGACGACATGAACCCACCAGCGGTGCTGCGAGAGACAGCAAAGACACAGCAGGAACTCGACAAAACACACACTCTGGTGAGACACACACACCACTTACACACACACACACACACCACACGCTCACACAGACACTTACACACACACACATCAAACGCTCACACAGACACATACGCACATACACGCACGCTCACACAGACTCACACACACACCTCACGCACACAACGCACACACATACACGCACGCACACACACGCACATACACGCTCTCACACACTCACACACACGCACACACGTCCCTTCTCTCGCTTCTCTTCAGCTTTCATTATCCTGACACTGTCTGTCCTTCTCTGACATACTGTCTGCATTTTAACATGCCTTACTTTGACCAAACGATTCCTCAATTTACAAACGAATATATTAATAATGAAGAATTTTTAAGAAATAACTCTCACAGATTTTTGTTTGTTTGAAGGCAAATGCCTTCGCAGTCCTCTGACCTCACATGTGCATGCTTCAGTGTTTAATTCAAAGATATCTTTAAAAATCAAAAGCTTGTTTAATTAAAGCGATTAACTGGCGCTAACACGAGTAGTTCAGATGTTCTCGAGCAGCAGTATTAATGAGTGTTTGCAGCACTAGATGGCAGCAGGAGTGTTTGCTGTTTGAGGAGATGCTCCTCGTTTAATTACAGAGTGTAGTTTATAATAACCAGCTTCATTGTTAATCATAATTACTCTGTTTTGCATGTAAATCTTTTAGTGCTCATGATTGCTATCTTTTATGTTGCACTCTCGCTCAGTTAATTTTCTCTCAGCTGATGTGTTTCTGATCACGATCAACAGTTAGATGCTCAGTTGTGTGTTAATACCCAGTTCATTAATTACTCTAAACACTAGACGAGTGTAATATAACTGTAAACCACTGTAAGAAGCGTATGATCCCCAGAAGCCGAGACATGATTTGGTACAGTCATTAAAATAGGGAGAAATTAAATTCAGTGCTACTTTCTTTCTGTGGTGTGACACCTGCTCTGAGTAGTGATCGACTGATATTGATTTATTATAACCGATACCAATTATTTGTACGTTTATGTACCCGATAACTGATATTCAGAACCGATATTTATTGACTTAGTTATAAAGTACATAAATAACAGAGTGAAGTCCAGTCTTCGCTTTCAGTCGTCTTTAACAACAACAAACAACTGTTGAAAATTAACATTCTTTCATGTACAATTTATCTTAAAATTACAACAATAAAAACATTTTATTTATAAAAAGCATCATCAGCAACACTGATATTAACAATAAGCAAAAGAATGTCTAATGTATTCAAATGGAGAAAATAAAGGACAGAAGTCATATCAATTCATTAAACTACAGTTTTAAAACGCTGTTTAATAGACTAAAGAGTGAAGAATAATTCACTGAATATATTCTTGGAATATTGAAATAAGCTACAACAACAAAACATCATATTTTATTGAATTTCTTAACTGTTTTATCAGAATTATTAAAATGTTTTTGTCTAAATTATGAAAACTGCGACAGCGGGTTTATCTATTTCACAGAACTATACTCAAACTGCGATCGCTTGCGGAGATAATTAATCATTAATTTAGATAGAGATGTATTTAATTTAGATGTTTATTGGTGAAATAATGGTTCTGTAGTAAATGTTAATTATAATTAGCACGTTTCAAACGAGTGAATCTTGTATAAAGTTACATGCGGTGTCCGTGCTTGCAGCTTCTCCTGAGTGAACTGTGTGTGTGTGTGTGTGTGTGTGTGTGTGTGTGTGTGTGGTGTCCACTGCTCCAGGGTGTGTGTGTGACCACTGCTCCAGGTGTGTGTGTGTTCCACTGCTACAGGGTGTGTGTGTGGACCACCTGCTCCAGGTGTGTGTGTGTCCACTGCTCCAGGTGTGTGTGTGTCCACTGCTCCAGGTGTGTGTGTGACCACTGCTCCAGGTGTGTGTGGTGTCCACTGCTCCAGGTGTGTGTGGTGTGTGTGTGTGTGTGGTTGTGTGTGGTGTGTCCACTGCTCCAGGTGGGTGTGTGTGTGTGTGTGTGTGTGTGTGTGTCCACTGCTCCAGGTGTGTGTGTGTCTCCACTGCTCCATGAGTGTGTGTGTGTGTGTGTGTGTGTGTGTCCACTGCTCCAGGTGTGTGTGTGTGTGTGTGTCCACTGCTCCAGGTGTGTGTGTGTGTGTCCACTGCTCCAGGAGTGTGTGTGTGTGTGTGTGTGTGGTGTGTGTCACTGCTCCAGGAGTGTGTGTGTGTGTGTGTGTGTGTGTGTGTGTGTGTGTGTGTAAGTCACACACTTGTATTTCTCCCATCATATTTGTGTTATTGAAGTGACACAGCGCACAAACACTGATTGAATGTTTCTGAAGTGTATTTTCATTCCGTCCCATCATGCTTTGTGTGCTGTCTTACTGTACTTCAGTGATGTGATCACAGAAAGCTCATTTCTCCCTGGCATTATTCAGTGACGTGTTTCTGTCTCTCTGTTGTGTATGGCCAGTTTCCATCATCGATCAGATCTTCATCGTGTGCTGCTCCTCTCCTCTCCGCTGCGCTCGAACATCGACCTCGTTCGAAAGCCATCGAGAGTTTTGTTGAATTGTAAATGAACACGTGATGTTGAGCGGGTTCTTCTGTGTCTCTCTCAGGCCCGACAGCTGAAGAAGAAAGAAAATGAGCTGAAACATCTGGAACAGTTTTACAAGGAGCAACTACATCTGACGGAGAAGAAGGTGTGTGATGCACAAACACATTTTTACATTTGAAGCCTGAATTTGACCCATTTATGAACCTTTTTTCATTGCTGGAAATAAAACATGTCAGTTTTAACAGTTTTTTTTATTATGAGGATATTTACAAATGCGTCCTTTAGAAGTACAAACACACGTCTCGTCTGTGATCTTACTGTAAGTGCTTCAGGCTGAAGATGGTTTCTTTCCTCTGATGTGTTTATAGTTGGTGTGTCTGCATCTGTTTGCATAAATGCGATACGTTGAGGTCATGATGATTATGCGGCTTCATCTGAACCGCGGCGCTCTCGTGTCACATATCAACATCCTTAATGCTTCTTCTGATGAGCAATACGCCGCTTTTGTGTGTGTGTGTGTGTGTGTGTGCGCCGCGCGCGTGTGTGTGTGTGTCTGCGTTTGTGTGTGACTGTGTGTGCCTGTCTCTGTGTGTGTGTGTGTGTGTGTGCGTGTGTGTCTGTGTCTGTGTGTGGTGTCTGCGCGTCTCTGCGTGTGCGTTTCTGTCTGTGTGTGCGTGCGTGCGTGTGTGCGTGCGTGTGTGTGTGTGACCGATACGGAGAGATGAACTGTGGGTGGAATCCAAATGTGTGATTTTATGCTTTTGAAAGTTGTGTTAGATCATTTATTAACCGCCTGAGGAATGAAAGCGAGAGAGTTTCATCACTGCACTCTTGAGAACTGAAATAAAATTAGAAAAACGATGAATATATTTACTTCACATTAAAAGAAATGTGAAAATATGATCTTATAAGCCGTAAATAGTAGGATCGTGGCTATAAAAAAACTCACATTTATTCAATTATTTTTATTTTTAAACTTTATACAACTTTATTGACATGAACCATATTTATATTTAACTGTCTGAGCAAACAAGGCATCTCATAGTTTTATATTTTACATTTCTGCATTTGGCAGACGTTTTTATCCCTAAGTGGTTTATATTGCGTTCAAGGTACTCATTTATATCTTGCTCCATCCTTGCTTTCGCTGGGAACCGAACCCGTGACCTACTGGTTGAGCTACAGGAGCAGTCTCAGTGAAATGAGTTGAGTCGTGCTTGAAGAGGTTCAAGACGAAGTCCTTGCAAATGCAACCGTTGAACCTTGTGATATCAGCGCTACAATAAAGTTGTGTAAAGCTTAGAAATGAACTGTGAAAGGATCAAAGTTCCTGTGTGAACAGAAGTTGGTGCATAACATATTCATGAGCTGTTTCAGATTAACGTCAAGATTTGAAGCTAAATATACAAGTGCTTTAAGTGGAAACTGGGAAGTTTTGCACTATATTTAATCACCATTTTTGTCTTCACAAGTTTATTTTTGAAATTAAAGAGCTGTGGTTTGACAAAGTATAAAAAGTGATCTTGTTGGAAATTGAAGCATAAAAATTGAAATGAGCAAAATGTTGTGTTAAAAATGCAGTATACTGTGTGCATCAGCTTCTCAATCATATTTCATCTGAGTCTGTAGATGGATCATCATTCAGCTGCGCTCGCTCAGAGACTAAACAGACTTTCGTTACGCTTTGTGTGTGTGTGTGTGTGTGTGTGTGTGTGTGTGTGTGTGTGTGTGTGTGTGTGTGTGTGTGTGGTGTGTGTGTGTGTGTGGTGTGTGTGTGGTGGTGTGGTGTGTGTGTGTGACTGTGTAGACACTGACACACAAGTACACCACACACACACACACACACACACACACATACACAGCTCTGTAGTGGCTTTCCCAGACCTTGAGGCAGAAAGACACTCAATATATGCGCTTCATCTCATCACATAAAACTCAAAGACATATCATATTTCACACCTCAAAGTTACATACAGAAAACATTGTATATTATATTACGAAAGCCTGGTTTTATTAACATGAGACCATTAATATTTTTTTTTTGCATTGTACATATTTGTTGTGAAAGGTTAAAGACCCCCCAAACATTTATGAAAACATGCCCCGGTCATATTTAACCTCAAAATTAATAAATAAATAAACTAGGTAAATAAAACGTTTTATATTATATAAAAAAAAAAAAACGATTAGAAGATAACAAGATAAGAGTTTCTGTATTAGTGACAAGATCATTTTCATGACTCACAAAAATGAATTAATAAAAAATATTATTTATATGCTGGTGATCGTAATTATTATATATATGAATTGTAAAAAATAATGTACCATTGCAAAGAAAATTCATTTCCAACGGGTTCTAAAAATAGGTTTAATTAATTTTGCAAAATCAGTTTTCTTGTTGATTTTGGCATGAAATATGAGAAACGTAATTGACCGGCTTAACACGCACGTTCTGACTCAATCAATGGAGTGAATTTGAGGCAGGATTATCTGTTTGTCCAAGCCATGGCAGACAAAGAAGTGTACAGGAAACCTGTCTGAAACAGTCATTATTTGTGCAGTTTCATTGGTAATGCCGGCGTGCACTAGTTTTAAACCGCATACACATACACACAACGCACACACATGCACACACACCACACACACAGTGGATGTGATGCTCTGCTTACACAAACACACTCCTCCGTCTCTTTCTCTGTCTCCTGCTCTATTGAGGTGAGACCTTTAATCGGCTCTCGTCTGTCATGTGTGCGTTAAATAACCGCTGCAGTCTGTGTGTGTGATGCTTAAATGACGCTCACACTTTTAGATTCAGCCTACACACACTAATCTGAAACGCTTTGGTTAAGCTCTCAGAGAGAATCCTGAGCGTGACACAAAGGCATCTCTCTGTCTCGCGCGCACACACGCACGCACGCACACACACACTCTCACACTCTCACACACACACACACACGCACACACACTCTCACGCCACACACACACACACTTACTCTCTCTCTCTCACACACACTCACTCACTCACTCACTCTCACACGTACGCACGCACCACGCACACACACACACACACACAGGAACAAAGATCCTGATCCCACTGGCGTCTCTTCTGCATGTCTTTCTTCACACTGTATGTAATATTCATGTCCTTCGTCTTAAAAGGGTTTGTGCTTCTCACTCAGTCAGGCTTTTGCTAGAATAAATGGGACTCGGCTGCTCGTGTTATCAGATGAAGCTCTGACTCACACACTCTGATATCAGCTCCAATCTAAAGGGACTTAACTAGACATACAGGTGTAATTTCCTTCATTATTGTTCATACAGTTCAGAATACACAAATCTACATCACATTAAATGTGTCCTTTACTTATTTTTCTGGTAAGACACTGGGAAAACTTGTTTTTTCAAAGTTGTAAATATAACATATTATCAGTACGTTTTACTGGAAAATACTTATTCAGTGTTTCTGTTTCACGATTTCGGTTTTAGTTTAATATCTTGGCTGTTTATTTGTAGCTAATTATGTAATGTACAAGCAATGTCTGAGTTGTTGTTTCTCTGCACCAATTGTTCCTATGCTGGCAGTTTGCTGCTGAACTCAACCCTAGACAGTAAAAACACAGAGTGACTTGTATTCCTCTGTACAGGGAAATCATGACTACAGAGGCAGATTGTCCATTAGTGAAGACTTGTGTTGCATGCACAACTCTGTTATAACCTCAAAACACTTTTACCGTGATGCATGGTTTGTAACTAATGTATTTGATGTTTGCATCATATAACCAGCGCCATATGTAAGGCTTTTCTGATGCGGTAAGCTTGCTCGGTAGCACACCTGGTACAGCATTGTGTTTGTAATGCACTGTGATCGTGCACGAGATCCCGTGAAACACGAGTCAAATTAAAAGAGCTCAAAGATTGTAGAAGCATGATTATGATTGCTTCTACAATCGCTTCATTTTCACTGCTGCAATGTATCTTGCAGTTGTGAGTTTATGTCTCTCAAGTCAGACTTTGTTCTTCTTGCGATTCAGAATTACTAGATATAAACTTTGCAAAGGGTTAAAAAGTTCAGATAAAAAGTAGCATTTACATTTTTATTTATTTATTTGTGACATGTAAACTCTTTGCAAGTGTAAAAATGGCACGTGTGAGAATATAATTCTGAGAAAAAATGTCCAACTATGAGATAGAAAGGAAAATCTGATTTGTTGGGATTAAAAAGTCGCTTTTGTATTTTGAGGTGGAAATATATGAATTTCTTCTGCCACTGAATAAAAATACAACAAGGTAATTGCGTCTTTCATCTCATTCTGACACTCACAATTATGATTTTTCTATTAAAATTTGCATTTGCAAGTTAGAAAGACAGATTTGTGAGACAAACGTGCAATTGTAAGAAAATGAATTCCTCTGAAGTGGACTTTATATCTCATAATTCTGTGTTTCTGTGGCTCAGTGGTGGAGCATTGTATTCGCAGCGCAAAGGTTGTGGGTTCAATTCCCAGAAACACACATACTGACAAAACAATATGTATAACCTGATTGCACTGTAAGTCACTTTGGATAAAAGCATCTGCTAAATGCATAAATGTAAATAATTCTGAGAAAAGAAGTCAGGCTTGCAAGAGCAAAGTCGTTGTGAGATATAAACTCGGTTGTTCTGAATTGTGAGATAAAAAGTCATAATGACCTTGTTTTATTTGCAGAAACAGGCGTCCATGCGTTTCACTTTAAGAGTGTTTAAAGCAACGCACATCTAACCGACCTTCAGCGCTGAAATGTGCGTGAAATAAAGGCAGGTGTTGTTTCAATGCTGAAAAAACATTGAAACAATGTAATGAATACCTCTGAATCAACAGTGACACTTTAACAAGCACGGTAAACGATGTTCACAACATGGATTGTGTTCTGCTCCAGAGTTAATGTTACACATCTGCTCCAGCTGTGCTGTTAAAGAGACACACACAATATACAGATGTGGAGACATCCAGAGACGTTCAGTAGAGCCGAGAAACGAGAGATTGTGAGAGAAAACGGTATCTCTACAACATTATCTGAGCTTTACTTATTTGCTGTTTATCCATTAAACTCTTACTTCTCCAAGAGAGGGACTCTCTAATTAGAAGACTCGTTAGTGATTGAACAAACTCCTTAAAGAGATAGTTCACAGTTAATAATAAGATTTCTGATTTCCCTCTACCTCTTGCATCGGGTAATTGCAGATTTAATAAGATAACGGAGTCTAATTACTCCAGCTGCGTGATGAAGATGTAATTACACTGATAGATTATGATCACGTTCAGGGTGTTGTTTTTGTGTCTGAAGGAACGAGCAGATATTACACAGATAAACCGTATTTCACACTTCTGCAGCGTTGATGTCTTTCCCTGAAGGGCATTTATAAAGTCAGTCGAGGTTTATTACCCAAAAACACTCATCATTTATATTTTCATGACCGCTGTCACCCCTAACTATTAAATATGTTTGATACTGTACCTTTAAGACGACCTTATCATTTCTGATCTATTGCTTAGTATTTAGAATTAGCTTTTATTTCTAGATTTTTAGTTCTATTATTTTTTTAATTCAGTGCAGTTAATTTTTGTTTAGTTTTTATCATTTGTATCAGTTTTTCTCTAATATTTATATATTGTTCGTGCATCAAGTACATCTAAATGAAAATGATACACTTTGCCTTGACAGCTATCTGAAATACATTTTTAATTAAATTAATTTATATTTGATTTATTTTCAGTTAACGTTTATTCTATTTCAAATAACAAAGTATTTTTTTAAGGATTTAGTTTTAGTTCATTTCTGAGCAGGGATAGTTTAGTGTTATTTATATACTGTTCATTAATGTTTGTGGACCACTTTTTATTTTTATATTTCAGTTTTAGTAAATTTGTTTGGTGCTTTTGTTTTAGTTTTGTATAATATTTCTACAGAATGAATGTATTTTATTTCAGTTTTTAGTACTTATTTTCAGCTTTATTTCAAGTAGTTCCAGTAGTTGAGTTAACTCTGAATGAATATGTTTCAGTTTAGTTTCAGTTAATGCTAATGTTTATATCAGCCGTGATTCTTCAAGAAAAGCAAGCAGATCCTGTGCGCATCATACTCGTATTATTTGCTCAGCTGTGAGAAGCAGATCATTTCTCTGGTTAAAGGTGATCTGCGGCAGATGCATTGAGTGAGATGTGAAGCTGTGGAGGTAATTGTGGTGTAAATGCTCATAAAACTCACCAAATAAAAACATTACGACGTCTCCCTCGGTGTCCGCGAGTGCTGAGAGATGTGCTGACAGAGCTGGAAAATAATGACGCTGCTTTAATTGAACCTGTGAGGATGCTGAAGAGTTCCTCCACACAAATGTCTGAGCGGTTAGTGGCATTGTGGGATTGATTTAGAGAAGCAGGAGATGGAGAAAAAACACTATCGAACCAAAGCAAGAATGAATTATGATATATCTTTGTCCCCTCTCTTTTGAATTTGATGATGCATGTGGCAGAAGATGCTTCTGGAAACATTGCTCGTTGTAGATGGAGAGTGTGCAGGAGATTATTCATGATCTGATTGTGTATTAATGAATGAAGTGTTTCTGCAGAACACTGAATACTATCAGCAGACTGCACACATGTACGAGCAGGAGGCGCTGAGAGCAGAAAACACGCTTAAGTGAGTACGGTTTCACTATCATACTATTATAGATTTAAAATGTGTTTTTTATATTTTAAGTTTTTGTATTAATGTAGTACATTTTTAGTCATTTTGTTATGTGTATTCGTTTTCTAGTAGGTTTGTTATTTGTATTAATATTTTTATTTTAGTTTTTGATTGGTACTTCTGTACATACATTTAAATTAAATGAAAACGAGAAACTATAGCTGAAATGTATTTTATAAAGTATAAAAACGTTTTTCATATTTATAGTATAAATTAGTATTTAAAAAGTAAAAATAAGAACATATTTTATTTATTGTATTTTAGTTGTTTGGTTTTACTTTTTTATGTTTTTAGTTGTCGTTTTTACTTAAAGTCGGGGTAAGCAATTTCTGGAATCCATGTCGATATTTGAAATCACCAAAATAGACACGCCCCTACCCCGAAAGGGTCTCGCCCCTATTTTGATAGCTCCACCCACATATATAGCATACGCGACACAGGCAACGATTAGTTGTGTGAAACATAAGCCGCTTTTCCCACCGAAATGACCAGGAACGATATGTCCCAGGAACTGTTTTCTCCCAGACCTGTTGCTGTCTACATCTCCATCGCGGTCTAAACTACCGAGAAGATTAGGCAAATAGTCTGGTGACTTAACATTAGGTCTGCGCGCGTTTCTCTATACCAAGTACGCACATTTCAGACTTGCATCCTCGGTAGTTCGGACTTCAAGAGTTCGACTCGGGAGTGTGAGCTCCTGCGGACGGGACGATGCAAGTCCGGTAACTCTGCAAACAGCAGCGTACTTGATAACGTCAGTCAGCTCGCCTCGGCAATCATCCTCACTGTATTACAGACAACACCACGGCCTCTTTTTGTTTTCATTTAAACAAATTAATTGCCACAGAAATGTTATTCAGGGAATGTACATACATTACAATGAAACAAAAATATTATATCAAGCATTGTCTGTTTTCTATTTAATTTACACATATAGAAAGTAGAATAAAGAGCAAAGATTACCTGTTATAGATATACTCAAAACGAATGATATCTTATGCTGAACCACTACAGAGACATCAGAGTCAGCGGTAAATGGACTAGTCGAGGTTATGCTCCTCTCTTCAGGATACATGAACACTGAGCGCCCGGTGATCGTGTGGAGCTCACGTCTCCGAAATCAGCGATGCACATTTTCAAATAGACGCTGCTTTTATAAATAAACCACAGATTTGAGTTTTAAACAACTACATTCTCGCCTGAAATACACGCGTCCAGTGTAGACAGGCTTTAGCTGTTGCGGCGCGGCACGTCTGGTGTAGACTCGGTGTTACTCGACTATCGAGAAGAAACAAACTAACCTCGGCGTCCGATCGCAGGCCTTCTGCTCCTCGAGTTCTCTCCGGCGCTGGGAAGCTGAGGTCTTCTTGCTTTATCGATCCACAGACGTTTCTCCTCTTTTGTTTTATCTTTCTGTCGCTCGCTGTTCACTGAACGCTCTCTCCTCCACATCATGAGTAGACACGCCCCTTACTGCTGATTGGCTACGAGTTTGTTTTGATATTCGGCCCCGAGCATTTTTTGGAAAATTGCATACCCTGCCTTTAACTAATATAACCTTGGTTTGACTTGATTTACTAAGATAACATTTGAATCTTTAATGACTCATGTTTTATGTGAAAGAGCAGAAAGCTGTTTTTATCGAGTCTCGGTCTACTCAATATCAATGCCAGACTTCATCTCTGAAGGACCTTCATGCTCTCTTTATCTTACTTTTTATGAGAAAGAGACAAAATCATATGCAAACTCCTCTGCAGTATTTCTTTAGGCCACTAGGTGGCAGGACTAAGACTATTTGTATAGTGTCTACCAGTCTTTGCAGCGGTGGTCTGTATTGTGTTCTTGAGCTGGTGTTTAACACAGTTTGAAGGTGATCCTGTAGTAGTTTGGGTTTTACCGTAGAGTGATAGTGAGTGGCATATCTTGATTGTAGTCAGTGTAATTGACCCAACACTGTTGATAAGCCTGTGTGTCTGTCTCTGTCTGTCTCGTGTGTGTGTGTGTGTGTGTGGTGTGTGTGTGTGTCTCATGTGTGTGTCTCGTCTGATATGTGTGTGTGTGTGTGTGTCTGTCTGTCTGTCTCGTGTGTGTGTGTGTCTGTCTGTCTGTCTCGTGTGTGTGTCTCGTCTGATGTGTGTGTGTGTGTGTGTCTGTCTGTCTGTCTGTCTCGTGTGTGTGTGTCTGTCTGTCTGTCTGTCTGTCTGTCTCGTGTGTGTCTCGTCTGATGTGTGTGTGTGTGTG
>QVTF01004930.1:0-10000 GCA_003573665.1 Oxygymnocypris stewartii | reverse complement strand
ACAAAGTCGAATTAATATTTGTCTTACTGTAAATATCTTTACAGATTCGAAAGATGTATTAGGCTACTTTTATCTGTATGACCAAGAATGACGGAGATTTTAAGAGCAAGTGATCGCACCGGAGCCTGTCCTGCAGCAAACGCGCTTCCACACAAACACTTCAATAGCGCACGTTTCTCTAGGTTAACATCATATTGAGCGGCCATGTAAAGTTGCTACTACATACATCTTTCAGATGAAAAGCCATATTGAGGTTGATGAATGATAGGTGAGCGTTTGGATGTCCTGCCCGATTGTATTACCACATAGACCAGCCGTTAACAATCTGTCCATCACGGACTGCGTCATTCACTTAACCAGCCACACCACAGCAAACAGGAGGAGAGCATACAGAGACAGGGCAACTAGAATTAAGTTCAGAATTCAAATATATAGTTTATAGTTTATTTATATACAAGGTATATTTGTGTGTAAAGTTGGGTCTCATTACTATTCCAGGTACCGCCCACTGACATCTTTACCTGTCCCGTCCCAATCACGGGATTCGTAGCGATTTTGTTTCCCATCTCGCGGGATTCCCGAAAAATATCAGCCTCTAAAAGAGACACACTAGTGAAAGCTCAGAAGACCTTATCAACAACCCCCAAAACACACCAACACTGTTGTTTTACTTCAGAAAAATTTAAAAATCAACGTATTGGTTTGTTTTTTGTCTCTCTGTGAAAATATATTCTTGTATCTTTAATATTGACTGAGTAAGGCCATGTCAAAGATTGAAATCATAGTGAAATTAATGCTTGTAATCAAACGTTGATGCTCGTTATCTCAGAATGAGATTTGTAGACTTTAGTCTGGTTTTTACAGAGAGAGTCACACAGATTTGTTGTCGAGTGTGTTCAGACTGCAGCACTTTACTGTGGTAAAACCACACAAGCTCGCCTCCAGCAAGAGATCCGGATATATCCAGCTGTTTAAGATTCAGGGTGATAGAGACGGAGCGGATCAGGAGACCTCGCTGCGCTGATAATGAAGCAAACGCGTGTCAGGACGATCCTGAGATCAGGAGAGCGTCTGACAGCTGTGTGATGGATTCAGATGATGAAGCTGACAGCCATTGTTTGAGACGGTCGCAGTATCTCTGAGCAGACCGTAGACGTCCTCTGACCTTCATATTTGTGAGGCTTTCACGCTGAACCCGCTGACATCCGAAGCTAAATATGAACGCCGCCTCGTTCTGGAAATGTCCTTTTGATCGCCATCAGACACACACACTGTACCAGAAGAGAAATGCCACATGCATCAAGAGTTGTCATTCAGCATCTTTTCTCATCTGTGCCACCACTTCCTGAAACTCTTTATTATTCCTTATTCCAGAATATCTGAATGTTGTTTAATCAGATCAAGTGTCTGTATCTGTGTCTCTTTTCTCTCCCGAACTTCACTTTTCTTCAAGTATGCCTTTTAACTAACTAACCTTGTTTTTTTTGTTGTTGTTTTTTAACTAGATGATATATAAATATATATATATATATATCAAGTCCGTAACAATGGCTTGAACATTGGGGGGGGGGGGCAACTTTAAATGTATATATTCATTCAAACAGTTTAATTTAATCACTTCAGTTTAATCACCCTTCTATATTAAATCCAGCAGCCCAAGACCGGTTCCCACTGAAGCTAAGCAGGGTTGAGCTGGTCAGTACCTGGATGGAGACCTCCGGTGAAAACTAGGTTTTCTGCTGGAAGAGGTGTTAGTGAGACCAGCAGGGGGCGCTCACCCTGTGGTCTGTGTGGGTCCTAATGTCCCTGTCACTATACTGTAAAAAGCACTGTCTTTCGGATGAGACGTTAAAACCGAGGTCCTGACTCTCTGTGGTCATTAAAAATCCCAGGATGTCCTTCGAAAAAGAGTAGGAGTATAACCCCGGTGTCCTGTCCAAATTCACCCACTGTCCTCTGACCATAATGACCTCTAATCATCCCCACACACTTCATCACTCGGTCTCCTCTCCACCTGTAGCTGGTGTGTGGGGGGTGTTCTGGAGCACTATGGCTGCCGTCACATCATCAGGTGGATGCTGCACACTGGTGGTGGATGAGGAGATATCCTCCTTCTATGTAAGCGCTTTGAGTGCCCAGAAAAGCACTATATAAATGTAACAAATTATTATATTAACGTGCTGCTTTCATTGACACACAGAGATCGGAGATTGCGGACAGAAACATGTGGAAACTTGCTGTCAATGCTGATTTGTATTAATAAAATAGCGATTCTGAATCGCTACGCTATATTTCTCAGCAACGAGGGTGTAACATGGCTGATCTTGAAGTGTTTGCTGAGATGACTCGGGTAACTTAATTCACACATGCAAGCTCTCTCTCTCTCTCGCTCACTCTCTCAAAATAGCCATATTTGAGGAAATAAAGTAGAGTAGTTTGCATCACTGGATACACTATATTACCAAAAGTATTGGCACCCCTTCTAATGGAAAGGTTTGACTGCTTTAGTAATTTCCATGAGTACAAATCTAAATGTTTAAGTATATAATGATATTCTAGGGAATCTAATTGTATAGCAACAGTTTGGACTCTTTTCTATTCTAACATGACAGTGTCTCTGTGTATAAGACAAGAATCAAAGAGAAAAATGATGATTCAGTCAGTGTGGAAGAACTTGACTGGTCTGCAGAAAAGCAGCTGAACACCTCTGCTGTGACTTTAAATGAGACAAAAACTCATCACCAAACACCAATGACTTGTACACATGGGTTCAGTCATATCATACACCTCAAAACTGTTGCAACAAGAGGTGAAAATACAATTTATATGTACATTAATTATGTTTCCATCTTTGTTGGCACAGTTTGGAAATACCTTTTTCTCTTCTAAAGAAGGGGTGGCCAGTACTTTTGACATATAATGAATGTAGAAGTCACTTGCGTGCGTGGGTGTGTGTGTGTGTGCACGTGTTGTGTGTGTGTGTGTCTGTGTGTGTGTGTGTGTGTGTGTGTGTTTGTCTATAGCGTGGCGGCTGCTTATAGAATAACTCAAACTAAAGTCAGGAGAGGTGAGCGACACGAGCGCTGGATTTGATGAAGAGGTTATTATGGAAATCAGCGCTTGATGACGTGACTGTTTGTTTGTTCTCTGCAGAACTTGCTGGGAACCACGGATGAAGATGATGAGGGGTGCTGAAGAAGAAGAGAGCAGCGTTAGAGGACGTGCGTGTGTGTGTTGTGTGTGTGTGTGTGTGTGTGTGTGTGTGTGCCTGTGTGTCTGTGTGTGTTTGAGGGGTATAATGGTTGTGTTTGTTGAGCTGATCTTCATTACTGTGAGCAAATAAAAGTCTCTTCAGTGTCTGTTTCTCTCTTCCATCTCTCATTACTTGTTAGCTTCCTAAACAGTGACAGTGAAGAGTGTTCATTGGTCTGAAACTTCTGCACAGATGAATATTAAACTCACCGTTATGGAGGCAAAAATCATCTTTGTCCACTGCCGTGTGCTCTGAGAAAAATAATTTTCTCTGAACATATAATTCACACATTGTTTCAACATAGTTTATGCACTTTAACTGCTAATATTTCAGTATACTTAATGCATTATTGAACACACAGGTGCATCTCAATAAATAATAATGTCATGGAAAAGTTCATTTATTTCAGTAATTCAACTAAAATTTGTGAAACTCGTTTGTATTAATAAATTCAATGCCACAGACTGAAGTAGTTTAAGTCTTGGTTTCTTTTAATTGTTATAGATGTTGGCTCCACATTTAACAAAAAAACAACACTTATTTCATCTACTCAACAAATTAGTAATACTTATAAGACCCATAAAAAACATTTTTAGGTGAATTGTTGGCCTTCTGGAGAGTATTGTTAATATACTGTATATGTACTCCATACTTTTAGGGCTTCTTTTGCTTTAATTACTGGCTTCAATTCGGCGTTGGCATGGAGGTGATCAGTTTGTTGGCCACTGCTGAGGTGGTGTGAAGCCCAGGTTTTCTTTGACAGTGGCCTTCAGCTTATCGGCATTTTTTTTGGTCTCTTTGTTTCTCATTTTCCTCTTGACTATACCTCATAGATTCTCTATGTTCAGATTGGTGAGTTTGCTGGCAGTCAAGCACACCCAACACATGGTCATTAAAACCAGCTTCTGGTGCTTTTGGCAGTGTGGACAGAAGCCGAATCCTGCTGGAAAATTAAATCAGCATCTTTAAAAAGCTTGGTCAGCAGAAGGAAGGCATGAAAGTGCTCTAAAATGTCTTGGTAAATGGGTGCAGTGAGTTGGTTTTCACAAAACACAATTGAACCCACCACCAGAGATGACATGCACCAAATCATCACAGACTGTGGAAACTTAACCACTGGACTTCAAAGCAACTTGGGCTTTGAGCTTCTCCACCCCTTCTCCAGACTCTAGGACCTTGGTTTCCAAATGAAATACACAACTTGCTCTCATCTGAAAAGAGGACTTTTGGTCCACTGGGCAACAGTCCAGTTCTTCTTCTCTTAGCCCAGGTAAGACGTCTCTGATGACAAACTGAAGCCAAACTCCTCGACACGTCTGTGTGTGGTGCTCTTGATGCCTTGGACCCCAGCCTCAGTCCATTCCTTGTGAAGTTCACCCAAATTCTTGAATCGGTTTTGCTTGACAATCCTCATAAGCTGCGGTTCTCTCGGGTTGGTTGTGCATCTTTTTCTTCCACACTTTTTCCTTCCACTCAACTTTCTGTTAACATGCTTGGGATTACAGCACTCTGTGAACAGCTTCTTTGGTAATGAATGTTGTGTCTTCCCCTCCTGTGAAGGGTGTCAATGATTGTCTTCTGGACAACTGTCAGATCAGCAGTCCTTCCCCATGATTGTGTCGCCTAGTGAACCAAACTGAGACCATTTTGAAGGCTCAGGAAACCTTTGCAGGTGTTTTGAGTTGATTAGCTGATTTGCATATGTTATAATTTGTTGAGATCATGAATTGGTGGGTTTTTGTTAAATGTGATCCAAAATCATCACAATTAAAAGAACCAAAGACTTAAACTACTTCAGTCTGTGTGCATTGAATTTATTTAATACACGAGTTTTCACAATTTGAGTTGAATTACTGAAATAAATGAACTTTTCCACCTACATTGTAATTTATTGAGATGCACCTGTAAATCTCTAATATTTTAAGTGTCGTTTATATACGTTTGCGGTAATACATAATGCAGTAATCTTTCAGTTTAGTTTATGTATTTTTACACCATTAATATTCAGTGTAGATTATGCATTTTGGAACATAAATCAGTAATATTTCAGTGTGGCCTTATACATTTTTAATCACTAATATTAATTATATATTGTATTATTTAAACACAATAATATGGAGAATGGCTGCAGAAATAACAGTATACTCGTGTGACTGAACATATGACTGCTTTATGTTTGCTTAGCCCGTATTAAAATAATACCAGGAAATGAACGAATGCATTATTGAACATAAAGCTCTCTAATATTTCAGTGTAGTTAATTGCATATTTAACAGATAAATCTGTAATATTTCAGTATAAATTGATGAATTCCTTGAAAGTAATATTTGCTTCAGCAGTGTGAGATGATGATAAAAGATCTCCAGGAGTTTCGTTAACAATCTTTGCATGTATAAAAGTATCAGTAGGTGATGTTTTGGGATGATTTCTCGACTCTGTGTGTTCTGTGTTTGATGAAGTTCCTCCGAATCATTCTCGAGGCGCGTGACGTCAGACTCGGCGGATGCTGAGGAGAGGACTGGCCTGTGCTTGTCGTCATGGTAACGGATGAAATGTGATCCCGATGTGTCGTATTGATCTCATCTCCGCGTGTGAATCACAGAAAGAGAGAGTTAAACGTGCAGAAATACAGTTTACTCGTGTGACGGAGCACATGACTGCGCTGTATTATGTTCATATTCAAATCATAACACCAGGAAATGAATCTGCTGTGTTGTTTGAAGTACAATATTATATGATATGAAGATGGTCAGACTATAAGACAGACCCGACTCTTTCTCAGGAAATACTGCTGTCGACTCACAGAATTAACAGGAATACATTCAATATTTGTATTGTTTACTCTCATTATTTCATCTCTGTTATTATACAAATTCACAATAGAGTTTGTAGGGCAAAAAGTATAAACATTGGCAAAAATATTATGCAATGTGATTATTTTTGCTCAGTTTAACGGCTTTTGAGATAAAATATTTATTTAATTTTAGTAAGAGTTTTAGTTGTGTTGTGTTTCTGTTCTTAGTTTAATATATATATATATATATACAGTATATATCTATATAGTCTTTAGTCATTTTCCCTCCAGGTTTAGTCTGAATTATTTTAGGACTGAGTTAAACTAAATCAAAATGCGAAATGATAAATAAAAACGGAATGTAAATTAAATCAAATGTTTACTTTTTTATTTAATTATTTTATTTAAATGTACTTTATTTCAATTAACTTTTTTATTTCAAGTAAAAATATTTATTTATGGTTTCAGTTTTAATTAATAAGCCTATTAACCATAATAAGCAATATTATAATAATTTATAAACACATTTGCATATGTGACCCTGGACAACAAAACAGTCATAAGGGTCATTTTTGTATTATTGACATGTATACCGCATCTGAAAGCATTGATGTATGGTTTGTTATGATAGATAATATTTGGCTGAGATACAACTATCTGAAATCTGGAATCTGAGGGGGCAAAAACACAAAATATTGAGAAAATCATCTTTAAAGTGGTTCAAATTAAGTCTTAGCAATGCATATTACTAATCAAAAATGAAGTTTTGATATATTTACAGTAGGAAATGTACAAAATATATTCATGGAACATGATATTTACTTAATATCCTAATGATTTTTGGCATAAAAAAATGTTATAATTTTGACCCATACAATGTATTGTTGTCTATTTCTACACATATACCCCAGCGACTTATGACTGGTTTTATGCTCCAGCGTCACATTTATGCTTCTTTAATATTGGATAATGGTCACATGACATGCAGGTAAACAAATACAATATTTCAGATTTTTTAGTAGCCTAAGTATTTTATTTGTATTATTTACATTTTCAAAAATGCATATATTTTAATTTGACATTGTTTTATGGTTTAATTAATTATTAGCTTTTCATCAACCACAGTTTGGTAAACTCTGATTTATTAAAATTCTATGGATTTGCTACTTTGTGCTACTTTGCAAGGTAAGGTCGTGATTGGAGGCAGGGGCGTGTCCAGAGGAGAGGGGCGTGACCAGATGGGGAGGGGCGTGTCTGGGGGGCACGGGGTGGCAGACTGGTCATAGTATAACATCTGCGGTGCGGGAGCAGTCTGAGCGCGTTTAAAATCTCTCGCGCTGCCGCTGATGTCAGACATTAGTCAGAAGCGTCGCGTCGCGTCGCTTGAAGTAGAACACACCTGCTCTCTGTCTGCTTCACTGCCAATCAGTTCCCGAGTACGATGCTATTGATTAGAGTGCTGTTAATTACACAGAACCTGATTTTACGACATGTTCCTGGATCAACATCTCTGTCGACCCTGGAACAACATTGTTATTAACCAATCAGATTTGAAGAACCAGTTTATAGTTTGTGTGAAGTGTAGGCTTATAATCAGTGTCATTCATCTATCAGGTCCTCTGATTTTAGGGATTACTCATGGGTAAGGTTAGGTTTAAGTGTAGGGAAATGGTCAAGATTAAATTTTGGATTAAAATGTTGTTCCAGGGTCAACAATATATGTAACCCATCTAACCCAGTAAAATCAGGCATGCGTCAATTACACAGCTCAAAAGGAGAAGCGCGAGTCTCTGTTCAGTGTAAGTATTGAGTTATAATTATAGGCCTGTTAAAAGCTGAAAGTGTATGTTGAAAGCTCTTTAGAGTTGGTGCTTATTTGTGTTGCCGCGATGCTCCAGCACTGCTTAAAATAGAATCGTTCTGTTACGTTTCTTTCTGTTGTTTCAAAGATTAAAGGTACTTTCACAACCAGTCTGCAGTAACGGAGTGACGCTGGAATAATGTTAGTGTTCTGACGCTTGGGCTTTTAAGATGTAGAATAGTGAACACCTGTTTGTATTGAATAAACACGTTTTTGCATGTAGTCTTACATTTTTTTGTTTAGTTTGCAATGTCCAAGAACAGCTTCACATTCAATTATTTTGTCTTTAATCGGATTATAATATGGCTGTTAAATATAATATTTGTGTAATATTGATGATTAATTGATGATTTTTTTTTGACAGAATTTTGTGTAAAAAAACATTAAAAGGGGACAAAATAAGGCACAGCAGCAATGCATTCAAGGTTTCTTCAAGAAGTAACCATGTCAAAGACAGGTAGATGAAGTGCAGTGAGGTGCAGGTCAGAGCCAATCCACCCGACAGGGGCAAGTAGACCAGCAAACTATCCCTGAACCTGGCAGCACAGGTCAGAGCCGGCCAGAGAGGACCACACCAGCAGACATCTATCTGCAGCAACAGAACATTAACACATTTACAAGAAGTTCAGTAGACACACAGACACACAACACACACACACATACACACACAGACACACTCCACACAGACAGACACACCACACACACACACACACACACCCACACACAACACACACACACACAGACACACCACACACACACACAGACACACACACCACACATACACACACAGACACACTCCACACAACAGACACACAACACAACACACACACACACACACACACACACACACACACACACACACAGACAGCACACACACACACACACACCACACACACACACACACACACACACACACACACACAGACAGACAGACACACAGACACACACACACACACACAGACAGACAGACACACGCACACCACACACACACACACACACACAACACACACCACACACACACCACACACAGAGAGACACACACACACAGACATACACACACACACACACGCACACACACACACAACACACACACACACACACACACACACACACACACACACACAACACACAACACCACACACAACACACACCACACATACACACACACACACACACCACAACACACACACACACACACACACACACACACAACATACACACACACCACAACACCACACACACCACACACACACACCACACACACACACGTCTGTTTGGACAATGAAAGAAGCTGAGAACAAGTATTGTCTCTGTTCAGTGGTTTTTATTTATAAAAAGAGAGATGAGTTGTCCAGGCACTTGTGCAGTTCCCTCTTTATGTCATCCCACTTGTGTTGGGGCACATGATTTTCCCATGGGCCCCCCCTGACTGCATCTTGCCCCCCCCCGTTCCACCCCATTAAAACAATCGAATCGCCCTGATCGGAGGTAAAAGTCTAATTGGCCTTTGACTGTACTGCTAATGTGAATAATATTAACACTAAGAATATAAATACAGTGTCAGAGATCACTGACTTTCACCATCATTATGTGATCATAAAATCCCTGTATCTGCAGTCAAATGACATCTGGATCAAACATGATAGACGTGAAATGTGATATTTGAGGCAGACACCTGTTCTGCTGGAGATATTCATATATCATCCTTTACCTCATCTGAAATATCACTGGAGCAGCTTGTATTGTATTACATGTGATATTGCCATTTCAAAAAGTTTTAATTTAATTTACTTGAATATAATCTGTTGCACTTTGCATATGCCACGAGGAGAGAATGAGCTGTTCTCTCTCATTCACAGCCCGAAGCTCAGAAGCAGACGCAAAGTGAACAAATGCAAATGAGTTGAATGAAAGTGTCTCCACAGCAGGTGCAACATGCTTTTAAACCACAAGAAAATGCAAAAACTGAAGTGTTGTGGATACACACACAGAGACACACAGAGACCACACACACACACACACCACACACACACACAGACACACCACACACACACACACACAGACACAGACACAGACACACAGACACACAGAC
>QVTF01004929.1:0-29758 GCA_003573665.1 Oxygymnocypris stewartii | reverse complement strand
GGAAACACATTTACCGATTAAATTCCACGATGCAAATAAAAAAAAGTCATGTGACACTGCGCGATGGGATGGGATAACTTGACTACTCAGCGGACTGATCTCATTGCACAGCATCTGAAATGTTGTTTTGGTCGTCCTGAAATGTCTGTGCAAGTCTGTCAAAGAATTTCTTTATAATTGTCTTACACGACATGTGTTCCCAAAGAGCATGCATTCACCTCCGAGACTAAAGTAAATTAGAATAAATGAAAATCATATTCATTACTTCTACTTTTCTTAGTGATATTTATTGCCAGTTTATCAGGAAGTGAAGATTTTGTTCTTTTACTCGTTGGATTCACAAATGTTTTATGCAATATTCCAGTTTTATGCATTAGTTAAATTCGCATCTTAGAAATTTGCATCTAGTTAAATTCTCATCATGGAAACATAGCTACTGTGTAGGGGATGTTTTTTGTCCATATAATGGTACTTAACAGGATTCAAAATAACACTGACTTTCATTGTATGGACCATATATAACCGTTCACTCAGCGAGTGTATTTTCTTACCTCATTGATGATAAGGCGGCTTGCCATGCGTAGACGTGTCTTGGGCCCAAAGTGGTTGGTGATCATGACCCTGAGGCCGGCCTCGGGGAACCGATAATGTGGAGGGCTTGAATTTATCATCTCGTCCACCATCACAATAGAGCCCCTAGTGTACTCTTTACTGGACTTTACTACGGACACAGAGGAAATGTTTTGTAATTGCACCTTAACATTGTACTCGTGCTCAATATGTGCAACATGTACAGTATTTGTTCATAAAACACACACACATAACGGTCAAACCTGCCCTAATAGACCAAAACTAAATAAATCCTCAACAACTGTGCACAGAAACCACCAGGACTGTACACACACACAAGAAAAAGGATGTCACAAGTTTCAATCTAAAGTCCTGTTTGTCAGTGAGATACTGATTCCTGCTGGATAGGCTGTAGGCCCACCTCTGAGCGCCTCAGGATACTGTCAGAAACCATCGAAAAACACAAAATCTTCAACTATCCCGCAGATTACTGCTGAGACACCACAGGAAGAGCTCTACTGCCAATACACTATTAACTACATATAGACAAACACAATGACCAAAGACATTCACCAATATTAAAGGAATATTCTTTGTTAAATCTAACTTGGAGGTAAAATGAGTGATTTCTGTGCCTCAAGTGCTAATAAATGGCACAAAAAATTAACCTTTTCTCCGTGGGACAACATGCACTTATAAACCGTACACAATGACAACCAGAAACATTCTCAATTCTGATTTAATGTTGTGATGCTACTATATCTGCATTTAATTTGCCTTGTCCCTGGCAGATATCTTTACAAAACCTCAAATGAATACATAAATGCAAAACTTATTTAGAAAACAGTGACAGATACTATTTAGTAAACGAGTGAAAGGATGTATCACTGGTTCTGAGAGAAAGACACAGACACACACACAAACATAGAGAGCACTGCAGGAGGAGCCAGGGCAGATTTAGTAAGGCTAAACAGACAGGCTTCAGCAGGGGGGTGACAGAGACCGCCATACAGCACAACGGTTAGAGCTGCACTACAGGACACCACACTCTGAAACAGAAAGCGCACCGCAGTTACTCAGCAAGGAAGCAAAGCGTCAGCCTTCCGTAAGTGCTGTTGGCGTAGGTTTTACAAACAGCAGAAATATAGATAGCAGAGAAGTATAGATAAAGAGAACAAGATCTGACTTTGTTGCAAGCGGCAGAGGGTTAGTCGCTACTAGCCCACAAGGAAGCCTGTCTAGTTACCCTTACCTGGTCTGAGTAACGGCCATGATGGATCATCCCAAAACTGATCATAACATGCATTACCATCCTCCATCTCGCTGATGACCGTATTTCCATTGGTGACACTCTTGTCTTCCTTCCCCGAAAAGTAGTTCTGTATGCTAGTGTTAAACCTAAAAAAAAATGTTTTTAAACATACATGCACAGATTTCTCAGGCAAAAAAGGTCAATTGTTAACAGTGTAGTGATGTATGAAGCACAGCTCACACAGAAGTTACTTTAAAACCAAGCAGCTTTCTGTTCTTCGATATGGCAAATGACCAACTTGAACAAAATCTACACGGGAAATCTTTGACTCGTCACACAAAAATCCTGATTGTGTAAAATCCTATTGAAATGACTGGATTTTGCCATGAAAATGTAAATGTAACGGCACCTTAATTCAGCACAACGAGGTAGTCAGAGTAGCAATTTCATACCACAGCAACAAACATTTCAATAAAATACTCCTTTGTTTAAAAGGTAAAATATTAAATGGAAAAAAAATATTATTTAAAATACTTAAGGCTAAACAGTTTTAACTAAAATAAATGAGTACAAAACCAAGGTGGACTCACTTCATGATGACAATGTAGCCAACATACATGACAATCAGTATCAGACTCTCCCACCTGCAGACAAAGAGGAGAAGAATTACAATCATGTGTCTGCATTCAACCAATCAGAATAAAATATACTCAGAAGTTCACTTACCACACAATCTTTTCATCATAAATAAACTGAAAGAAAAGTTCAGAGTCGGTGTAAATATTCATGGAGTGACAGCAGATTTTCAGTGCATGTCTAATTACATGCTCCATAGAGCTTAACAGTGACAACCCAGTATATTTTATGATTTCCTTCAGATAAAAAAAGGTGTTTAATAAAGACGTGAACCAAATTAACAAGCCTCATTATGAACAAACTTTTTTTTTGTTGTTGTATTTTTAAAAGAAAGACTGACAAAGATACAAGTATTGTCGTTATATCTGTGTACTTAAAGTTGCCATAGAATGGAAAACTGTATTTACCTTGGCATAGTTGCATAATAACAGTTCTGTACATGGAAATCACATACAGTGAGCCTCAAACCCCATTGTTTCCTCATTATGTAAATCTTACGCATGCAAACGACCACTGAAAAAGAGGCGAATCCCGTCATAACATCAACTGTGACGTTACAGTCGGGATCATTAATGTTTACGCCCCCAACATTTGCATAACGTATTCCAGCCCATGTTCTAGGCCAGCCGAATCATAAATGCAGTATTGCCAGATATTGCTATTAAAGCAAACAAAAAGATAAATAAAAATAAACCAAAATTATTTCAAATATTTTGCAATTAGGATAAGATAAAGATATCGCTGACCCTAAACTGCAACACCCTACTTGTCAAAAAGAGTGAAAAAACAAGTCCAAAAATGCTTGTAACAGCTGGACCGGTCAACACCGAGGCTGCGTCCACGCTCTCACTCACAACTTTAAGCCTTGTTCACTCTACTAGCATCTCGCAGCGATCATGTTTATACCACGCACGTTAAACTTTCTTTCACAATCTCTATCTTCATCTGATACAGGCTCAAACATGTAAGGTTGGGTGCCTGATCCCTCCATCGTTCACGCCGGACAGTAGAGATCTGTTTGCCGTGTGAGCTACTGAAAATTAACCGCGATGTGAAACCGCAGAGCTCAACATTATTATTCATAATAACTCTTCCAAATAAGGTAATAACAGACCATTTCATTCTAGGGACAAACACTAGGGTTGTAAATGGACATGTAAAACCGTTTCTGGAGAATGTTTGCCCTTACCTAAGCCACATACCTTCTATGTAGATGTCAGAGAACAATTTAAAATATTGTATCAATGCATTCTATGGCACCTTTAAAGTGATGGTTCACTCAAAAGTGAAAATTATGTCATTAATTACTCAACCTCGTGTCGTTCCAAACCGTAAGACCTTCCTTCAACTTCAGAACACAAATTAAGAAGATATGTTTTATGAAATCTAAAAGCTTTCTGACCCTGCATAGACAGGAGTGTAACTACCACATTCAAGGCCCAGAAAGGTAGTAAGGACATCATTAAAATAGTCCATGTGACATCATTGGTTCAACCTTAAATTTTATGAAGCTACAATAATACTTTGTGTGCAAAGAAAACAAAAATAACTACATTCACTGTCTTTGGCACTCGTTCACAAAAGTACCACAACACATTGTGTGCGTCTTCATCTGCTTGCAAACAAGGCGCAGTGCATCTGGTTCTACATCAGAATTACAGCTCCAGTGTAAGGAGCAGCACGCGCACACACGCACAAAAACATAGTACATTTTTTTTTTTACTAATAAAGTTAAACAAAAACCAATGCCATTCTTTATGTACACGCATATTTTAGAGTCCCGATTCATTTAAAAGACTCGACTTGGGTGAACTTTATTTACAAGATAGTAAATATCATGTGTTTTTTCTACCCAAATAAAAGTTATATATAACTTCATTCTAAAGTTCATTATATTAGCATAGCTGTGCTTATGCTAACGATTAACTCCGCTAATAACGGCGATGTTTATTTCAATCCGACATTCAAATTAAAATATGGAATAATATTCATAAAAGAATATCTAAATATTAAATTGAAACGTACCTGCTTGAACTCTTTCATTTGGTCTGGGTGTCGGTCTTTGATGCGTTTCCTCCTTTTGGTGTCGCCCTGTCTCAGTGCTTTTATAAAGAATATGCTTTCGGATAGCGCATCAACAACCGGGTTGACCGGGTAACTCGGTACCACCTGTACTTAAAAAACCTGGTACTGTGACGTTTTCAATGTTTTAGTATCGACTTGGTACCGAAGTACCGGGTCTTTTGACAACACTAGTTGAACCACTGAAGTCACATGGACTATTTTAATGGTGTTCTTACTTCCTTTCAGGGCCTTGAACGTTGCTGTCTATGCAGGGTCACACCCGAAGATGAATAAAGGTTTCAAACAACATGAGGGTGAGTAATTGATGAGAGCATTTTCATTTTTGGGTGAACTATCCATTTAAGCATTTTATAAGGGAACAGCAAATACTGCAATCAAATCTGAAACTACAATACAAAAAGCAATAAAGTAATCGATTTTAATTAAATAAAATCATCTGAAGCATATTGAATAATACTGAAGGGGAATGTTTTGACTTGGTTGCTGGGGTGTTCTTGGTGGTTAGTGGCCCATTTAGAAATAATCTACTCCATAATGGCAGCAACTTCTAGATGCATTACTGACTTTTCTTCATAAAAGCTTCTAAACCATTGTTTAACATCCCAAAAGCTCATGGTACACTTAGCCCGAAAGGCTTTTTTGTTATTGCTAACTATCAGTTTCTTTGTGGAGAAATTTAAATTAGATTTTTACTTCTAGAACCTACTTTATTTTGTAACTTAACCACCAAAGCTCATTAGATTAATGCCACTTACTGCAATAAGGGCGACCACAGAAAAAACGTAGTAGATTGAGTCTCTGAACACAGCAAACTTGGTAAGAAAAACAACCTAGAGGGAAAAGAGAATTCTTTTTTAAACAGGAGTCAACAAAACCACTATTTTTTTTGCTTTGTTAAATTTATAAATGTCAACTGTACCCTGAAGTCATGCCATAAGCCACAACAAAAAAGGTTTTATATCTCAAAAGACAAAAATATCACAGCAGTGTGCTTCTAAAAAGGCCTTTCTTGGACCTCATTACAGTAACCAAAGTACTAGCCTGCAAAGCCTATATTTAACATGGTAGAACTTTTACTTTTTTAATGGAATATTTAAAAATAAACCATTGTTTGAAATGAGTAAGGAGGGGGAGGGCAATCTTGTAGAGTAATTTTCACATTGCAATGCTCAGATGAAAACATGAAAAGGTCAAAAGTGGTAACAGCTCCAAAGGAACAGTGGTGTATATAGAACTCAGAGAGATTCTCACCTGCCCCGCAAATATCCCACACACGCCGATGATGCACAGGATGTTGAACACGGCTGAGCCCACTATGGTACCCACCCCCACATCTCCATGTGTTATGAACACACCTGCAAAAAACTAGAGTGTCCTGATCCACAGCATCTGTTGACATGACTAATGCACATACAAGCACCTGTACGTGTGGCTTACCAATTATAGAGGCAAACAGCTCGGGGGCGGAGCTTCCAGCTGCCATGAAGGTCGCTCCTGCTACATCTTCACTCAGGTGCAGTTTCTGATGGATGGGAGGAACATACAGAATCACATAGGGAAAGTGCGGAGGCCATAATTAAAAGGTCTAAATAGACACTAGAGTTTAGCAAAATTGTAATTAGGTTGTTTGAATGACCAGCAGCTCTTAAAGGAACAGTTGAATCAAAAATTATTTTAGTCATTACTTAGTTTTTACACTAAGAACTGGAAAAAAGCAGCATGATAATAATGGTTTTATATTTTATATTTTCAGTCGTAATTTATTCCTGTGATAGCAATGCAAAATTTGCAGTATCAATACTCCAGTCTTTAGTGTGACATGATCCTTCAGAAATCTTTCTAATATGCTAATTTGCTGCTGCAGTAAAAATTCTATTTTTGCTGCTCAAATAAAATAAAATCATCAGAGGAAAACGTTTTTTGTGTAAACCTTTTTCAGGATTCGTTTATGAATAAATGGATTTTATGATATTCTAGTAACAAATGTCAGTATTTACTATCATTTTTCATTCATTTAATGCATTTTTGTTGAATAAAAGAATTAATGTAGTAAAAAAAACTACTGACTCAACATTTGAATGACAGTATATATGCCTTAATGGAGTCATGTTAAAACATTCTCTAAGAAATTGCTTATTAAAAAATATTAAAACTTAAGAGAAAAACTGAAATTAACCACCCTTACTTACACCTATCTGCAATAGAGTTGCATATTAGTATTGCAAGATCTAGTATCCAGCATAACAGGAAGGTGTTGGAAATTGGTTTAGAACAGGTCAAAGTGATTCTGGGAACTGGAAGCTCATCGTTGCCACAGCAAATGTATTCTCACCTCACAGATCTTCTCTAGAGTGTTCACAAAGTAGTCATCACAGACAATAGCAAGGGCCAGGAACATATATAGAGCCTGAAATGGGAATATAGACAAGAATGAGATGCACAATAACGGGCTTGATGTGCAGAAATAATATAATGTTATTATTAATATACTAATATATTGCATGTCTAAATAGTTTTCTGTTCTATAAGCAATTGACGACAGGGCGGTTTCAGCACCGTGAACCCAATGGTAACCAGTCATAAATAATGCAGAGAGCTGACAAAGTATTTATAATTGTCATAAAATTCTCAGACAAGCACCATTCATACTGGATCACAAGGTCAACTGGTGAGTAAGGCTTGACGTTGATTGACGTGCGCACACAAAGTTCTCCTACCGCAAATATGTGTAGAAGTACAGCTCCCTGCGTACGCTGTCTGTTGGTGAATAAATCCTCGGGGAACTCGTGGATGGCTGCATTGAATATGAGAAAGAAAGTCACTTTGGCGCAAGTTGTCACTTTCCATAAAAATGATCCAGATAAAAACATGGTACAGTCTGCATGAGATTCCAAGGATCGATTGAATGTGTGGGCAACATAATATAAATCACGCCCAGGGGACAAGCGGCTTCATCATAATTAAAGAAAAAAAACATTGTACATGTAGTATACAAGGTCACCATCAGTGCATGGGACTACATTATTTCACACACTGACATTCATCACAGCCAAGGGTACGCTCAATTTAGATATAGGAAAGAAAATGACTGATGCATGATAGCATGTAGTCTGTATACAGTAGCCTCAAAGACTATTCAGAGGTGCCTCCAGTAAGGAGCTTTGCTAGTGGGATATTTCAGTCTCTACACCTGGTATCCTGGGCTCTGTGCGAGTTTGAAAGGGTTAAAGTAACAGATTTGCGCAGCCCGTTTCAACAACAGATTCTAGAAAAACAGCATAGTTTTTAGAGCACCCAAAACTACTAATAAATTTTTTTTTGTCTGTACTGCCCCACGAATCTATCAATAACACAATTTCACAGCTGAAGATCTGCATGATATTTCTGAGTAGCGAGGTTCTTGAAGCAGTACATACAGTGACCAGTGCATTTACATTCTTATGGTTCATAATATAACGCATTGCCTTTTTGAGCATCAACGAATGTTTGTACCTTTTGTAATAATTGTCTCAAATGTCCACCGTATGAAACACGGAGGGGGGTGGTTGGTTGCTAAATATAGAGAATACGCTGTACTATTCAAACATTAATTATTTATTGACTCTAGCGTGTCAAAATACTCTTATTGGGGTCACTTTCCCAATAAAGATTGTAACTCCTTGTCTACACAACATTTTTTATTAGATAAAATCAACAACAAACATTTCAGCTATCTAGCTTTATCGGTGTTATTTTTCATAGTTAAAACAAAATAAAATGGGCATTTGAGTCAATTTCCCAACAAGGCATGTTGTCTAAATGCATAAGGTTTAGGACTTGTTACTTGTTTATATACAGGTGCATCTCAATAAATTAGAATGTCATGGAAAAGTTAATTTCAGTAATTCAACTCAAATTGTGAAACTCGTGTATTAAATAAGTTCAATGCACACAGACTGAAGTAGTTTAAGTCCTTGGTTCTTTTAATTGTGATGATTTTGGCTCACATTTAACAAAAACCCACCAATTCACTCAAATCTCAACAAATTAGAATGGTGATATGGCAATCAACTCAAAACACCTGCAAAGGTTTCCTGAACCTTCAAAATTGTCTCCCAGTTTGGTTCACTAGGCTACTCAATCATGGGGAAGCCTGCTGGTCTGACAGTTGTCCAGAAGACAATCATTGACACCCTTCACAAGAAAGGTAAGCCACAAACATTCATTGCAAAAGAAGAAGGCTGTTCACAGAGTGCTGTATCCAAGCATGTTAACAGAAAGTTGAGTGGAAGGAAAAAGTGTGAAAGAAAAATATGCACAAACAACCGAGCGAACCGCAGCATTGTGAGGATTGTCAAGCAAAATCGATTCAAGAATTTGGGTGAACTTCAGAAGGAATGGACTGAGGCTGGGGTCAAGGCATCAAGAGCCACCACACACAGACGTGTCAAGGAATTTGGCTACAGTTGTCGTCAGAGGAGAAGAACTGGACTGTTGCCCAGTGATCCAAAGTAGTCTTTTCAGATGAGAGCAAGTTTTGGATTTCATTTGGAAACCAAGGTCCTAGAGTCTGGAGGAAGGGTGGAGAAGCTCATAGCCCAAGTTGCTTGAAGTCCAGTGTTAAGTTTCCACAGTCTGTGATGATTTGGGGTTCAATGTCATCTGCTGGTGTTGGTCTACTGTGTTTTTTGAAAACCAACGTCACTGCACCCATTTACCAATAAATTTGAGCACTTCATGCTTCCTTCTGCTGACCAGCTTTTTAAAGATGCTGATTTCATTTTCCAGCAGGGTTTGGCACCTGCCCACACTACCAAAGGTACCAAAAGTTGGTTAAATGACCATGGTGTTGGTGTGCTTGACTGGCCAGCAAACTCACCAGAACTGAACCCAATAGAGAATCTATGGGGTATTGTCAAGAAGAAAATGAGAAACAAGAGACAAAAAAATGCAGATGAGCTGAAGGCCACTGTCAAAAACATCTGGACTTCCATACCACCTTAGCAGTGCCACAAACTGATTACCTCCATGTCATGCCAAATTGAGGCAGTAATTCAAGCAAAAGGAGCCCCTACCAAGTATTGAGTACATATAAAGTAAATTAACATACTTTCCAGAAGGCCAACAATTCACTAAAAATGTTTTTTTTATTGGTCTTATGAAGTATTCTAATTTGTTGAGATTAACAAAAACATCCCAGTTAAAAGAACCAAAGAATTAAACTTCAGTCTGTGTGCATTGAATTTATTTAATACACAAGTTTCACAATTTGAGTTGAATTACTGAAATAAATTAACTTTTCCACAGCGTTCTAATTTATTGATATGCACCTGTAAACTGTTAATGTTTAATGCCTTGCTCCTTCTACTTGCATTGTAAATGCTACGCTGTAAACATGATTTGTGTTTTTGACAAAAAATGGTGACGAGTCCAAAATCCTTTTCGGAGATGACTGACATTATGCCACAAATGCTGCTGATAGAGCTTAACTTCATATGGAACCCAAAACATCCCTTTAAATCTGGTTTATATGCCTCCAAGGCCTTCTGTTAGTGCAATCTCACCAAACATCAAAATCCTCACAAACACATGGCATGATAGGTCACATGTCAGTACATTCTGTCATGGCTGCCCTATTTGTGACCCAGGCAGCCCTGTAGGTCAAATAATCCCCAATAGGACAAGATGCTGCCTGTCAGGGCCGCACTAATAAAGCTCACAACATAAATCAACATCATGCCATAATCTATAGTCACCTTCCCCTCTAAAGCTAATGAGGTTTTTTGATACTTTCGGTAGGGACTTGCTCGCCTTCCTCACCGGCAGACCTCAAGTGGTGAAAGTAGGCCAGTTCACCTCCAACGCCATCACCCTGAACGTAGAAGCCCCACAGTGTCTTGTGCTGAGTCCTCTGCTCTACTCTCTCTACACACACGACTGCGTGTCCTCTCACAGCTCCACTTCTATTATCAAATTTGCTGATGATACTGTGGTTCTGGGCCTCATTTCCAACAATGATGAGACCGCATACTTGGATGAGGTAGAGAGACTTACATCATGGTGCCAGGACAACTGTCTCTCTAAACTAAACTAGTCAAAACTAAAGAGCTGATCGTGGACTTCAGGAAGAGACAGCAGCGGTCCTACACTCCTCTTATGATCAGTGGGACCCCGGTGGAGAGGGTGAGTAGCTTCAAGTAACTCGATGTAAACCTCTATGAGGACCTGACTTGGACTGCACACATTCATACACAGGTTAAGAAAGCCAGGCAAAGACTTTACCATCTGCGACAGCTGAGGAAATTCAGGGTCTCACCAGCAATCCTGAAAACTTTCAATTCAGGGGCCATAGAAAGTGTATTGACAGTGCATCTCAGTGTGGTATGGAAACGCCTCAAATCAGGACTGCAAAACTCTGCAGAGGGTTGTGCGCTTAGCTGAGCACATCTCAGGGTCTGCTCTTCCCTCTCTGCAGGACATCTACTTCAAACGCTGCAAAAGCAGAGCTGTCAAAATCATCTTTTCTTTTTACTGCCATCTGGCAAGCGCTTCCGGAGCATGATGGCAAAAACTGAGAGACTGAGGAGAAACTTCTTCCCTCAGGCCACCAGGCTCCTAAACTCAAACTCTGGCAAATAACATCAACGTGACTCAATTTAATAAACAGTAAGATACCCACTACTCTCCATCATTGCTGCTATGTATATCTCTTGCACATCCCTGCTTATATTCTTATTTATTAAGTCCACAGTATACGGTCTTGCACATCTTATTCTTTCTTAGTTTTTTATTTTACCTATATTTATGTATATTCTCTTGTGTTATGTTACATATTTTGCACTGTTCATTGAGCGGACCTGACCCGATTTACATTTCACTACTGATTATATTCTGTATAATGGAGTATGTGATGAATAAAACCTTGAATCTTGAAGTCTCCATATTCTGCACCCTAGATATGGTCCAGGACCTTTTCTGCCCGTATTACGGTCCTTCAGAGCAGAGCAAATACCACTAATGAAAGCGTCTGCCATTTAAAAGCATCAAAAACTGCTTAAAAATCTTCTACTGCTAACTCATTTTTCAGTCTGAAGAGCTCATTAAAATACTCGTGACACTAATAGCTCTTCCCATTAAGAAGCAATCGGTTATAAATGACGGCAATTGTGGCATGATGTTTTATCACCACAACCACCACTTCCATCGCTGTTATCTGAAGGGTTGAGAAAAATTAGAATCCCAACAGGTTTTATCCATCAAGCGGAAGAGAGTTGTTGTTGGCTGATCACATTTCCCTTCCCACAGCTCGCCCATGAGGAGGAGAGGACACCCTCAAGGTCGTCTCCTGAGGGAAGCTACAGAATGGATGCAGACATATGGAGTGTCATCCACCGACTACCACACACTCAGAAACACAATACACATTGTACACACTTGTCTCAAAGAAGCCACATAAAGCAACTGAACAGGTCGGCATTATGGAAGAAGATAATAATCACTGGGGCAGAAGGGAAACTTTGTTTTTTGAACGGGAAGAATTTTTTGCTAAAATAAAGTGGCCTATGACCACATTGCCTGTGGTGGTTGTCAAGTATTTCTAAGCAGTTGCTAGGGAATTCTGGGTGGATATATAGGTGGTGTCAATCAAAGAGTCTACCAACAAGTGTCTGTTCTCCTTCCTAGATAGATGGCACAGTTCCCCCTCTCCTTCAGCGCAAACCTAAATAACTTTTTCAGCCATTACACTGTTTAAGTCCATGAAGCAAAACTATTTATTTATGAATAGAAACAAAGTATTTCTGATCATTTAATAAAATAAAAACAAGTCAGGCATGATATTCCAAAACTGTATTCAATGACATGAGGCGGAGTAAATTGATAAGAGATTTTTAATGGATGGCTCACTCATTTCATTCCAAACCCATTAGTCTTTTGTTTATGTTTAAAACATATTTTATTCATTTTTTATCATTCTCTGATAATTTTTTGTCCATTCATTTACATTCATGTACTTTGCAGACGCTTTTATCCAAAGCGACTTACATTGCTTTCAAGGTATACTTTTTCAGTTAATGCAGTCCTTGGGAATTGAACCCATTTGTTTTGATGTTGCTAGTATTCATTAACCAAAACTTTCACACAGTACAAAGACACTGTAAAAAGTACTTCATACGGATAGAGAAGTTGAATACAAGTCTTGTGAAGAAGCACACTAATTTTATATGATAAACAAATTGAATTTAGGCTTTTATTTATATATAAACATTAATCAACATACAGACATAAAGCTCATCAAATACCGTACACTTGGAAGTGTAACCATGTTTACCAGACACAGGAGAGCAAATTAGATTTACAGAAAACATGTATATAAACATGAGCAAATATGATTAAATATTGGCCGATATGCATGATGAAACCATTTTCCAGAGAGGCTGCTTCTGCAGTATAGTACTTTATATTCAGCAGGACCTGCTGTTTGTTGACACTGGAGGTTGTTTTCCTCCAGGTTAATGCAATTGTTGCGAAGCATCACATTCTCTTGCAGGTAAATCCATTAAAGTCCTTAGGAGCTCCTGCTCAGTGCATCAATTATTAATGATGGTACCATTAAAATCAAACTCTCTCTGTCTCTGTGGGCATCATGACAGTACCTTCAGGTGGAGGCATAGTTGAGGTCTCCAAACAAATGGTGAACAACATGTATGTACAAGTATGTGCTTTGGGGTTGTATCTGCTGTATGAACAGCATATCGTCTTGGCTACTATGGACAAGCATCTCAGGTAGAGTGAGACAGTATGTGCTTTGTTGTCTCCTGTCATCTGATGACCTTATCCATCAGTGTCTGTCCTGATGTGAACACACATGGCAGGATAAGAGCCTCACAGTTGAATACTGAGCTAGATTTATGTGTGTGTGTGTGCATAAGTGTAGCTTGTTATGGTGTGCACACCAAAAGTGAAGAGAATATTTGCATCACGTCAGTCGTGGGATGTTTTTCGCATCACAAATAAAAATATAATAATGCTCTCCATTTTCTGATTCAACCAGACGTGTCAAATCAGATGCGCCAATAAGCACTTTGCTGATTTGTTTGCACAACAACGTGTCATGCAAGTTTCCTACTCGAGTTTAAATTGTTCAACTTGTGTGGAAGATATGATTGAGGCAAACATTGCACTTTAGAGGCAATCACATTGCCCGAGTAGAGTCATTTACACCATCTGGCAAGAATTGGTCTCTATCTGCGTCAATGCATTGACTTGTAATCCAGTTACGCAAATAATTCAATATGCTTTTGGTGCACACCTTAAGTAAAATAAAAATAAAATAAATAAATAAAGTCGTAAATGTATAATGCATAGTATGTTTTGTACAATTTACATTCTTATGGTTCATAATATAGTGCATTGCCATCTTGAGCATGAATCAAATCATGTTTGTCCCTTTTGTAATAATCATTTTTTTATAATTAATAATCGTCTCAAATGTAGGGTTGGGCCGATAGACGATGATATTGTCCATCGCCGATGGCTGACAGACATCACGATGTTGAGCCGGAATCGTGATCCCCCCCCCATATTTTCATCCTTATCGTTGGATAATTATACTGTATATAAGCTGTACCATATATTTTACAAGATTAGATGTTTGTCAGTGGTGCTCAGTATCTGCAAATCATTCGCCATTGTCCTATCAGTTATCTCTCCTTACTCAGTGTATGTGGTAAGTGAACTTTCATGTACTGTAATAGGCTGCTAGCAAGCAGCTAACCACGTCCCTTTAGTTCAGTGGTTTTTAATTCCAGTCCTCGCATACCCCCCCCCCCCCCGCCAGGAAATTTGGTACGTTTCTCTTATCGTTTCAGACGTTTGTACTATTCAACTGTAAGTGCCCCACGAAGTGGACATCACATCACAGGATATTCCGCCATGATCCCAGTTAAGCGGATGTATATGTTCCATTCAAAGGGCACTGAAGTAGTCTTGGGCGATATGGTAATTTTTCATATCGTCATATTGCCAGCCTGTGAGATCGCCGATACCCGACATTATCGTGCATGGGTGGGTGGGGGCAAGATTGAGACTCTCTGTACTTGTTACTCTGTACTCTCTATCTCTTATCGGATGGTTCGTCAAGATTCGATACAATATCGATTCTCATAACAGCGATACGATATTTGCCGATACCTCAAAAAAATAATACGATACAGGAGTATATCGATCGATATATCGAAACTATCATATTATATACCTATTTTAAACAACCATCTACATTTTTATTAACTCACAAATGCAACCAGAATATATAACATGAATATAAATCTAAAAATGCTACCATGGGCTCAGTGCTAAACATCTTTTCTACAGATAACCAAATTACAAGCAATAGCAGAAAATAAATACAATAGAAGACACAAGTTCAATAAACAGTGCTTTTCAGGGTTTTCAGCTCAGTTTAAAATACATTTTCAGGTATGCTAAAAAAATGTAATAACCAAATATAAAATAACTGCATAGTCTTCACTGTATAAATTAAATAGCCTATAAATTAATACGTTTTGATATTACAAAGGTTATTTAGTCAGGAGCAGTGAGCACTTGTATTTTTCTTTGACATCATTAGATTTATTATTAGTTTTCTTTCACTTTAAGAACGAAAGCACAGATTTAATATACTGATACACATGCCTTTTTTCTCCACTGTTTACATTAAGACATATGCTTCTCTTAACCTACTGTTTATAAGGATATTAGCCAAAACATGCATTTTGATGTAGTTTTGTCTGAATTTATTCATCCATGCTCAAAAAAGCGGAGGAGAGCTCAATTTAGTATTCGCGCAGAGTTGACGTGGCTGTCTGCGTGCGTGCGCTTCAGTTGTGACAACGCGCGACATGAGCGAGAGCCTAGAAGTACCAATAACCGAAATAATATACTTTTAAACACACTGAAAAACGAACATGTTAAAGATAAAAATATTCGCATTTTCGGATACAGCGCTATTAGGACTGCACGTCCTACTGTATCAGTCAAAAAATCAGTCAAGGTGAAAATCAAAAGTAGATTTATTTTAACAAGCAACAGTTTAACACTAAATGTTGGACATAAAAGAACACTAAATACAAAAGAATTCAAAAGTATTTTCGGGTAAGTTCATATTTTTGGAGTAAAGGTAAATTAAACGTATAGGCCACATCAGTCATACAGCGCTCCGGACAGTGTGCCCAATTTTAGACTGATAACTTATTAACTGCATATTTTTTAAATACAATGATGAAGAATAAGCATCAATGTTTTTTATTAATGTGCTATAAAGAAAACAAAATGCTGCCGGTGCAGTTTCGTCCTCTTCATTCATAACTCGAAGCTGTTCAAGAGGATGTCTAAAAGAGGTCTCTTTTTACAAAGATTATCACCCTGCAGTTCAATTTTGATGTGGGCTTAGTTTTAGAGTCCGTTTTTAAAACATTTCCAATGGGGAGGAGAAGCCTAAAGGCCCGGGTATATTTCACTTTCTGCGTTCCGTTCCTTTTCACGCACAGCCGCGTCTGCATAGCATTCAAAGTATACTTAGCCGCAGAAGAGTGCTCGACATATGCGCAGGACTACCAACTTGACTTGCTTGGTCTCAAAAACGTGCCTGCACTCGGACGGGGTGTGCGGCTGTCTGCGAGCCCTCTTGATGACGAAAATGAGGTAGTGCGGACGGTGCCCGGACGGTCGAAGTATACTTTGGCCTTAAATCCTCATTTGCATGTGTGTGTGTGAAGTGCGGCGCCAAGGTGAAATAGCGGGGCAATTCGATAGCCCAATAATAATTATAATAGTTTTATACATTAATAGGAGAATGAGCCTAATATAGTTTTGACTAATCGACAAAGACATTTGCTATCGTCGATATCTCTGACTCTCGTCGATACACGATACTATCGGCACAACCCTACATTGAAGTGTGCGAAACATGAATTTAAATTGTATTCATTCAGGAAGCCAAAGGGTGTTTATTTGTTTTCTAACAGCCATTTGGATTTTTTTAATTAGCAATGGTGTCTATCAGACAAACACCAAATATAAGGTTTAGGCCCGTTTACTATATTAAGGTCAAAACCAACGGACGATAATATAATGACAGTGAATTATCCGTAAAAAAGAAAAAGAAAAATTCCCAAAACCCATTTCTTGTTCAACTCTGGGATAAGTGTGTGGCTTTTACCAGTAAATACAACCTAGAGCATAACATAAGACTGATTTCCTGCTTGATTTGAGAGCAGAATTATACTAGTCAAGGCATTAAGGATTTAAATGTCAATAAATAGTTAATGGAATTAAAAGTCTTTAATGGAATAAACTGTGTAGTTCATATACAGCAGCAAGCCAAAATGAGCACCATTAATACTGGATGAAATACAATGCCACCTCCAGCCCCATCTCTAAGACAAGCCTCCCTCTGTAACGGTATTATGTTTTCTTTATGAGATATGCTACATAACTGTAAAGCTGTTGAATAGTGTATTAAGCTATTTGTCAGTGCCGAGCTTGCAGTTATGTTACATCTTAAAAGTGCACACAAAGCGCCCACCCCATCACATTCCACCTTTTTTCCCCCTTACGGACGGGTCGATCAATCTGTTCCAGTCTGTAAATAATGCAAGTTCTTAAAATAAACCCTCTTCAGGCACAGGAGCATTCCGCTTATTCAAATATCAGTCAATAAGCTGGCATCCAATCCAGACTGTCTGGATTGCTCTTTCAGATTACTTATTGATTTGAGCAGCTTCTGAGGAGCACAAACATAATGGAGGCTGCTCTCATCAAATAACCTGCTTGTTTGCCTGTGTGAATGCCTGTTCAGTGAGATTTTCCGGTTACAAAACCTGCTAAATATATATTTTTTTAACTGAAATTTATTTCGAATGTTAACTGAATTGTGCCGTTTGAGTATTTTAATAGTGGTTTCATGTCATTCCTGACCTGAAGAGATTGGTGTGATGCTCTCATCACATCAAATTAAAAACTAATTTCACACCACATGAAAATGAAGGAACATCTTATTTAGCAAAAACAGAACTGATGACAACCTCCACAATAGTCTCAGCTTCAGGAAGTATGTCCATGAATCCGTTAGGGACCATCTGATGCATACTGCATACATAAAAAAATGACAGGATCTGACCAGCTCCAATTTGATCGGTTGACTGCTATGCAACTTCCAGGAGTCAGAGCGCACTTGAATTTAATTAGTCTGCTAGGAAGGATTGTTTACAAGTTCCCCTGGCTGCTACAATGAGGGATTTAGAGGAAGAACCAATTGCTGCATTCGCCAAAGTGTACAATGTGAATGGCAATTTTAAAAAAAAAGATATTTGAGAGGCAATTAGCAGCGAGTAAACATGTTATTCTATAGTAAGGACTGTTTACAGAAATAACTGCTACTTATTACTTTTAAATGGATGAAATGTCGGACCACAAAGCTGTAAAACATTTTAATCCCAGGGAACATATACTGACAAAAAGAAAATTCTAACCTGAATGTACTGTAAGTCGCTTTGGATAAAAGCATCTGCTAAATGTATAAAATGTAAATTAAAAAAATTTTTTTAAGGGGTCATATGATGCTTTTTTTAAAGATAATTTGTGTATTTAGTGTAACAGAATATGTTGACATGCTTTAATGTTCAAAAAACACATTTTTCAAATACTGTAAATTATTGTAGGTCCTCTATGCCCCGCCTCTCAAACGCTTTGTTTTCTACAAAGTCCCTCCTTCCGACAAGAACAGTCTGCTCTGATTGGCCAACTGGCACAGTGCATTGTTGTATCTTGAATGCGCCAACACTTTGCACATTAGCTCATTATTAAAACATCATCAAGGTCACATTTACCTTCCTCTAAATATCACATAAAACAAGAAACTCTGCTTGGTTGCTTTTTAATGTCGATCAGATGGGCTTTCGGTCTCTAAGTGGCTTATTATTGGTCAGAACAATACATTGTATTGCAAATGAAATTGAATGTGTCCACTATCTATAGTATAATTTACTGATGTAGCTTTGCACAACATCTTGATTTAATAATCGGATGGCAAACGCTATACCTCTCAAGAGAAGCTGCATCAATTAACTCCTTACTCATCCTTCATTCTGTTAAAGCTATAGTTACAGCATGTGTGGGCACTGTGTTGATGTCTACATCAAGCGATGAACAATGGTTTAAGGAAAACCTAAGATGTTGCTGGACTGCTGCTCTGATGAATTTTGGAAATAAGCCACAGAAGATCTGTGCTGGAGCTCAAATGAAACTAAGGGCTGTACAGAAATATCAGCAGTTGTACCACAGGGAGACAAATCCTGCAATTGAAACACTAAACGTTGACTGGAAATTCTCAATTTCAAAAGGTTTGATTTTTAGAGAATGGAATTTAGAAAATACCTTAATGTGCAAAAAATATTACTGAATTAATAGAGTACATTTACACGACAACACTGCACTTAAAACAAACAACAACATTGTCAAAATGATCCCCATTCACACAGATCTGAAAAAACAAAAAATGCTATATTATGGCGATGTCACTTTGTAAAGAAACACTACACTCCGGAGCACATGCCTATAGACTTAGTCTGCTCGATTAATCGAAAAAAACTAAATTCGCAATCGTGATTAGGCAAATGCTGCGATTGTCATGCGCAGAACCAGTGAAGCTTGGTTCTGTGATCAGCAGTAAATCTCTATCCGAAGGACAGAGGGCTTCAAATGGAGCAGCCTTTGTAAATACACAGAGCCGTAGTTCATAGGGAAGCTACGCAAACAGCTGTTATTATCGCAGAACGATTTCTTCGAATTCAAAATTGTGTGATTATATCGTCTGCGATTATGAACGCGATATTGCGTAGCTTTTCAGTGAACTACGGCTTAGTGTATTAAATGCTGCTCTATCTGAAAGCAGGTGATGGAGATTTACTACTGATTACAGAACCGGCTTTACTGACTTGATGCGCATGACAATCGCATTCGATTAATTGAGCAGCCTTACTATAGACTGAACTCGGAATGTGCTGTGTTACGAGAAAATACAAGATATAAAAAAAACCTGTATCATTTTCAAAAACTTTTAAATCTATTTTTCAAAAGGGGCTTTCCAAAGGGTCTCACCAAATGTCTTGATAAAATTTTTTTACAAAAAAAACAAACAAAAGCATACGATCATTGATCTTTTGATATACAAGAGGTCATTGTGCTACAAAAACATTCTGTAGGTTTCAAAACTCAACTTTATTATTAGTGTAAAAACTGCTTATATTGAAGCCAGTCTGCCAAAATGACAGGTTGTGGAGTGTGTCACTTTATGACGTAATAGTGTGGCTAAACACAACCTCCGCAGAAGATCAACGCCTGCTTCTACATCACTGCCTGTTTAGCCCTGACCACAGATTCAAGCTCACAGTGTGAATAACAAGAGGCAAACACAGGTCTACGCAGAAACCAAATTATAAAAATGACAACAAGATGCTGTGCAGTGCCAAGTTGTGGTCAAACAGACTTTGCATTGCCTTCCTTCTGATCCTAACATTAAAGATTTGATGTCCTTTATGTTTAATGAAGTTCCAGACCATGTCAGCAAGAACTTGGTCTTTTGTTCACTTCATTTTATCGTGGATTCGTTTACAAAGCATAACCCTACGCAGGATTTACAGAAAGTCTCAAGTGTGATTAAAGTGTGAGCAACATTTTATTATGTGATGTCTATTGTTTTATTACATGATCTCTATTGATTTGATCTGTACTGAGTATTTATGAGCTTTAAATTGGTAGAATCCATGAAGAACTTTTAGTTCTTAATACTTAATAAAGCATTTGGTAACACTTAATTTTAGGGTTTAAGCAGCAAATTAGGAGTTAGAGGAAAAATTCATAGTCAATAGTGAATAAGTGTTCCCTATGCTAAAGTGTTATAAAGCATTTCATTTTCTATGTTCACAGGCCATCCCAAAAGAAGGAAGCGGAAAACGTGATGGCTAAATTATTTAAGTTAAGCTATATTTAGCTTCATAAGCAATTGTTATGCAAGGCACTGTTTTGCTATTTTTTTTTAAATACATTTGACGACACCAAGATGATGTGCTGCCACTGTGTTACTCCATCTCAGATTACAATGGTCTCAAGGGTATCTTTGTGGGGGGGTTTGAGAAAAACTAATTCTGAATGAACAGCTAACAGCATTAATTTCTAAAATATAATAAATAACATTATAACAGCGAGAAAGAAGCGTTCTCTGCAAACTCTCACACGCAGCGGTGTGTAAATGCATGAGCAAATGTTTGACAATTGTGACAGTCAACGTGACCTCCACCTGGCCTTCAGCTCGGAGGGCTGCTGACAGAGATGGACAGATCTCATCTTTCTTCTCCCTTATGTAGCTGGCAAAGACCTCAGATCACTGCTCACTCACATTATGGCTGGGAGCAGCAAGGCTAAGATCCATGATGTCAGCAAATCTGCCTGAAAGCGGTGCTATTCCACACTCCCTGAGACACTGAAACATTCATTATGAGTAGCGAGCAAATTGAAAGGGCAGATTTCATCAGCCCACGATGACAAACTTCCTCAGCTTACGACTCTATTAGAGACACAACCCCTGAAACGTCCCTTAAACTTACGTCGCAGTGCAAACGGGGTCACGTGCACCAAACTGGCGTTGGGCAAATAAGAGCCGCTTAATAAGAAAGCCCTCAGGCGCTGAGATGACAGAACTCCCGAGATACATCCAAAGGTCTGGCCTCATCTTTCCCAGCATCTCCTATGGTCACAGGGATGTCGAGGGGACAATGTCTAAAAATAGCCTTCCTGCTTCCATTTATAGGATGCACAAGGCAAAGCCACAGATTCATTTCTCTCATAAATCACAAATCTTCCCTTACAATTCTTTTGTCTTTCCACAAAGCTGCCCAGAGCGATAACGACTTTCAGTCAGAGTCGCTTAATTTACTGTTGGAACAATTAATTTCAATAAGTTGGCAGGACCGGGCTCCATTCCATTGACGTTTTCATGAATATATTACATTTCGTTCAAGATCTATGGCTTTATCAGCATTGCCTTGTCAATATCACTGACAATAGACAAAAGGGGATAATATTGTGAAGCAAGTTGAATTTCCCAAAGTGTGGACCAAGACACACAAATCAAAGACACTGAAATGATATAATATGAGATAAATTTGATAACTAAATAGAAAAACTTTTAAATCATTAGCTATGTTTCCATCCACCTATTGTTATGCACATTTTGGAATATTGCATAAAAAAAAAAAACACGCTGGATGAAAACGCCAAGATGCACATCAATTCTAAAAATGCGCATGAAAAAGTTATGCACACAATTCATTAGGATAAACTTTATCCAATAAGGAAAAAAAACTACTTGCAGAATAAATTCCACCATGCGCATCGGAAAAGTCATGTGACTTTGCGCCATGAGATGGGATAACTTCACTAGCAGCGGACCGATCTCATTTCACAGAATCTATATGTATTTTTAGGTCATTCGTTTATTGTTCTGTTCTCAAAGTATTTCTGTATAATTACGGTCTTATGCGACTGCGTTCCAAACAGCAGCATCCACCTCCGAAAGCAGTGACCGCATTTATTGTTACTAACTTACGTCTGCACAAGTAATGTATTAAATATGAAAATTATTATTATCAGTGGCTTCTCCTACTTTCTTACTTATACAGTGGGGCAAATAAATATTTGATACACTGCCGATTTTTCCACTTACAAGAATGGAGAGATCTGTCATTTTCATCGTAGGTACACCTCAACTGTGAGAGACCGAATCTAAAAAAGAAATCCAGAAAATCACATTGTATGATTTTTAAATAATTAATTTCCATTTTATTGCATGAAATAAGTATTTGATCACCCTCCAACCAGCAAGAATTCTGGCTCTCACAGACCTGTTAGTTTGTCTTTAAGAAGCCCTCCTATCCTCCACTCATTACCTGTATTAACTGCACCTGTTTGAACTCGTTACCTGTATAAAAGACACCTGTTCACACATACAATCAATCAGACTCCAACCTCTCCACTATGGGCAAGAACAAAGAGCTGTCTAAGGACACTAGGGACAAAATTGTAGACCTGCACAAGGCTGGGATGGGCTACAGGACAATAAGCAAACAGCTTGGTGAGAAGGCAACAACTGTTCGCGCAGTTATTAGAAAATGGAAGAAATTCAAGATGACTGTCAATCTCCCTCGGACTGGGGCTCCATGCAAGATCTCGCCTCGTGGAGTATCAATGATCCAGAGAAAGGTGAGGGATCAGCCTAGAACTACATGGGAGGACCTGGTCAATGACCTGAAGAGAGCTGGGACCACAGTCTCAACGGTTACCATTAGTAACACACTACACCGTCATGGATTCAAATCCTGCAGCACGTGCAATGTCCCCCTGCTCAAGCCAGCACATGTCCAGGCCTGTCTGAAGTTTGCCAAAGACCATCTGGATGATCCAAGATGCATGGGAGAAGGTCATGTGGTCAGATGAGACCAAAATATAACTTTTTGGTATAAACTCCACTAACTGTGTTTGGAGGAGGAAGGAGGATGAGAGACAATCCCAAACGTGAAGCATGGGGGTGGAAACATCATGCTTTTGGGGTGCTTTTCTGCAAAGGGGACAGGGCGACTGCACCGTATTGAGGGGAGGATGGATGGGGCCATGTATCGCAGGATTTTGGCCAACAACTTCCTTCCCTCAGTAAGAGCATTGAAGATGTATCATGGCTGGGTCTTCCAGCATGACAATGACCCCAAACTAAGAAGTGGCTCCGTAAAAAGCATTTCAAGGTCCTGGAGTGGTCTAGCCAGTCTCCAGACCAGAACCCAATAGAAAATCTATGGAGGGAGCTGAAACTCTGTGTTGCCCAGCGACAGCCCCAAAACCTGAAAGATTTGGAGAAGACCTGTATGGAGGAGTGGACCAAAATCCCTGCTGCAGTGTGTGCAAACCTGGTCAATAACTACAGGACACGTCTGACCTCTGTAATTGTAAACAAAGGTTTCTGTACCAAATATTAAGTTCTATTTTTCTATTGTATCAAATACTTATTTCACGCAATACAATGGAAATTAATTATTAAAAAAAAATCAACGTGATTGACATGATTTTTTTTTAGGTGTACCTACGATAAAAATTACCGATCTCTCAATTCTTTTTTAGTGGGAAAACTTGAAAAATTGTCGGTGTATCAAATACTTATTTGCCCCACTGTATATAGTGCCAGTGTGTCAGTAAGTGACGATTTTGTTCTCTTTGACTCATTGGATGGAAACGGTGCTTTATTCGCAAATGTTTTATGTGAGATTACAGTTTTGCGCATAAGTTTAATTTGAATCTTTGGATGGAAACATAGCTATTGACACTCTTAAACGGAACAGATTCCCAAAGCAAACGGTAGGTTTTCTGTGTGCAGTCTTGGCAGACCATCTGTTTTGAGTGAGTAGTGAATATTGAGCTTAATCTCCACCAAACTTAATATTAAGCCATATAACAAAATGCAGAAACAATCACAAATAATTAGATAAGCTGCTAAAAAACAATTAGGCCTGTGACAAACATTTTTGTATGTTTCTTAAACTTCAATAGGAATGCTAAACGAATGTTATTTCTGGATGTTGTATGAATGTTATTTGTTGATTAGTGACAGACAGAGAGTAAAATGCATTAAATTACCCCTGAGAGATCTTGCAATAGTAACAAACCATGTTGGAGGTTGTTCAAGAAATGTCCAAGTGCCTGAGGTACCTTTTTGGTAAGCCCTGCATTGATGTCTTCTCAGTATTAAGTTCAAGACAAGTGATCACTCAGAAAAGGCATTATTCATTATGAAGTGATGATGTATGAATTACCTGGTTCTGTGCAGTTCTTTTGGGTCTCATTGTCGCCCGCTACTGCCATAAGCCTTCGGCCCAGGTGATCTCTGGGAACAGCAAACCCCTCCTGAAACACCAGCCCATGACCTGTTAATGAAGATACACACACACAAACTAAGTTTTCAAATTCAGAGCGTAGGCGCAAAAGCTGTTGTGAATCCGCTTACCCAGATCCATCCATATCCAGCACAGATTTGCAGAAAATGACTGTCGTTTAGCAAATAAATAATTTACGGACATAATCCCAACAATTTAATACATAATATTATGTTACACCTCAAATGACAAGGGAATTTATAGTAATATTAATAAGACCCATTCTCTCAAATGGCTTCGGTATGCAGAGTTTGTGCAGCTTATATGGACTGCACCCACCTGGATCTATTATATAAAATAAAAATTATATAATACTTAGCTAATTTCTAAACCTAATATAACTCCACGAATGAGTTCAAAAGTCAAATTTGGTTTGAAATATTTTTGTAAGTTTAGCATGTCACCTTGCATTACATTTCTTGTCAACTATCCAAATACTCATTATCAAAGAATAGTTAACAACTGAGATAATTAGCTAAATTACTTGTTGGTCAGGGTTAATGTGTGATACTGCGGCCATGATCTGCCTGGCTTTCTGTTTTAATCACTGTTCCGCCGTGCTGTGCATTGTATCATGGTTAGCAGCACCACGGGGGTTATTTATTTTGAGAAAATCGTAGAAAGAAAGTGGTGTGCAGATTCAACCATGCATACTTTCCTAACAGCCAGAGCTTGAATTAGGATTTTATGCCTCATATTTTGCCTGCATTTCTATGCTTCAGCAGTCGATTTCAGCACATTTTTATTCATGAGGATATGGTGCGTGGTCCAAAAAAAACTGGATAATCACATTTATCTTTTTCTGAAACTATGGCACATATTTATTGGACAGTTGGCATTACAGCTGTTATTCATTTAACACATTGTGTTTATTCAAATTATTTATAAAAAAGAAACATGTAAATTCTGACAAAATAAAATGTAACTTTTTTCTGTACAACATGAAACCAATTAACTAGAAGAAAGACTAGGTAGCCGTAGTCATCATTCAGTTCTATCTTTAATGATGTTCAACTCTGAAGACTTGAAACACTACTAAATCATGGTGACCTTTTTTTCCAGAAAACATTATTTTAGCTGAATTATGAGCTCTTGAGACAAGGGTGCACTAAATACTACAATAAAAATACATTAAATCTGATGCCTACAATGTTTTAGCTGGTTACACGCAACAACAAATAGCATGACCAATGTAGCCGGATTCACAATTTTTTTACGAATCTGTCCAAAACTGACTCTCAGACCATCCGTTTTAATCAGTCCAGTGACTCACTTACAGAGTAAAGTGGTTTGATGAGTGGTTGAATTAGTGGTACTTGACAGGTTAAATATGACAGATCCCGCTCAGATGTTAGAGTGTGAAATAGGTTGTTTTTGAAATATCAGAATATTTTCTATCCCAGTTTAATATGCAATCGGCTAGCCATACATTAAATCCCCCAAAATAAAAAGTATTTAACTTGCAAAAAAGGTTATTAAAATAATATCTATACATTTGTCCAGTATTATTACTGTTACAAATATACTGTAGTCGAGACCAGTTACCTTGATATTTTTTACTCAAAGTATATTTTTTGGGAATTAAAGAACCAACACCGTTCTTCCAAACAATTCCTTTCCTTAGTCTCCATTTATTTGATGAAAAATAAAGTTATAAATCAAGATAAGGGTGATGAAAATTTTCATTTTCAGGTGAACTATTCTTTTAATGGACACAATAATTCCCTTCATTACGAGTAGCTAGACAGTGAAAAAAAATCCATAAACCGAAAACTACTGCAGCAAAACCTGTCAAAAATATTACAACTGCTCCTAAATCAAGAACAGAATGACCCACTTACAGCTTATGAGAGGCAGAAAAAAAGAGCAATAAAGTTGTATAACGAAGTGTCACAGAAGGAGGACAGAATAATAAATGCAACAGCAATAAAAAGTTCATTAAGCAGCATTTTCAGCCTGCACTAACTTCCCTATAGTTATCGATGGAGGATAATGGGAAAGTGCAGAAACACAAGAATGAGATTTGGGAAGCCATATTAGATGTGACGTTCTGTAATCACAGCAGGAGTGCACACCAGATGGACTCCTGACAGGCTTATCAGATATACCAGCATCCGTAGTGCCATTAAGCAGAAAGCACATTCAGCATCCTCATCATTACAATATAATGTGCAGGTAATCCATTAAGCCGCTTGTAATTTTGGTGTAATTAAACTCAACCACACCCACACATATCGCTCAGCCAAGCAGGCTGTACACTTTGTAGACATTAAGAGTAAGTGGAAAAGCAGTGATGCAAAAATCCCCTGTAATGAGACGTCATTTGTGTCTGAGACATGCTTGTACTGCAGGTGTTTGATCTGTGCTCTGTTTAGAACCACCTAGGCTCAATGGATGTTCATTTCAGCTGGCAACTGCATGTGTAGGTAATTCAAACAACTGGCTGCAGTTTACAGCTGAAATGAACGCTAGTGGCAGTAAAACACTAACTTTTATTCATTTTTTCCAAGTTATGATAACAGGGGCAGATTATAAATATTTAAATACTTTTTTCCATGCAGTACTATGTTATGACCTCAAACACTTTTACCATAGTGCATGATTTGTACATGTATACATATTTATTTTGCATCACATAACCAGCTCTATATGTTTGGCTTTTCTGACTTTGTAAACTTGCTCAGTAGCTCACCTGGTAAAGCATTGCATTTGCAATCACTGTACAAGTCCTGTGAAGCAGACACAAAAAAGAGCTCAAGATAAATGCTAAAATGGCACGGTTACTTCAGCAAATGCATTTCGCTTTTGATACCGCTATTGGTTAGGTTAAGTGTAGGGTTTAGAGATGGAATGGTATTTTCAAATGTGACAAAGCATTAACTTTTAAAGGGATCATAAAGTGAGAAATCAAAATTCCCTTGATCTTTTGACAAAAGAGGTTGTCGTACTATAAAAACATCCTGTAATTTTCAAAACTCAAACTCTCTCATTTTGTTCTAAAAACAGCTTATATAGAAGCCAATCTGCAAAAATGACAGGTTGTGGAATGTGCCACTTTATGATGTAATAGTGTGGCTAAACACTGCCTCCGCAGAAGATCAACGCCTGCTTCTACATCACTGCCTATTTAGCCCTGAACACCTATAGTGTACATCAGGGGTTTTCAACCTTTTAGGACATGCTTGTCTAATTTCACTCTTTTTGATTAGGGGTCGACCGATTATCGGCACCGATATTAAGCATTTTTACGATTATCGATATCGGCCATTTTAAAAACAGATTTGCCGATAATTTTTTTTTTTTAATAACTTTTTTTTATTATGCAAACAAACATACTATTTACAGGTGACATTATTTATTGGTGAATAAATAATACAGGTGAAATTATTTAATGTTTAAATGCACTATTTGGCTCGATGCAGCCTGTCTGAGCTCAACACTCTGTGGCCTAGAGCAATCTCTGCCCACCGCTCATCTGATATGTAGGGAGTCACGAGTCCGACCAATCAATGCGGAAAACTGAAGGCAGTCTCACACCGAAAGCACTTGCTAACTGGAGCTGCCTCAGTGATCACGCATCAGTTGTCTCGCAAAGGTAAGGCAGCAGCAGACGTTGCAATAAATCACAATCCACTATGATGTCCGCGATGCGGAAAATGCGGGCGGAATCGCGGAATGCAGTCATATAATGGAATTTACCGTATAACGCGGAATGTCATGGAATGTGTCGAAGTTTGGATGAATTAATCAAAAGTAGGTCAGTACACTTAAATCGACTCGCGCTATGGACTAGTATCTATAAATATTAAGCCGCAAAAACACTATTTAAATATGAATCCTGCATGTTCTGCATCTCTGTTAATGAATGACACAGACGTGCGGTTTCATTTACTGCACACATACATACTGAAGCGCGTGCTGCTCGCGGTGTTTTCAGCATCTGCCGTCTCACTAAATGAGGACATAAATACATGAACAACATCCCCAGAACTGCTCGGAGAGTCACTTGATGAGCATTTGACCGTTTCATTTGAGTAAAATGATCGTCATATCATATAAAGATAGGCTACAGAAACTTAAAAGGTCCTCATGGCAACCTGTCAAAATATAGTTCGGTTTAGCCGAATATAATACTGTGGTGCAGTAGAATCTACGTAATACACTACAACAATTATTACAACTTTTGTTGAGAATAATCACACAATACGCTAAATACGTTTACTTTAAGTTTTACAAAATGTTTACAGAATGCTTCTGGGTGATCCCTGCACTTATGTTATTATTAATATTACTGTTTATTTAATGTTGTTATTAACAGTTTTCAGAATTAAAGACATGTTAAAAGCATTTAAAGATCGTTTTTTTGTCAGAGCTCTTTTGGCATTCATTTTCATTTTTTACACCAGACATGTATATCGGTTCTCGGTCTACTTGATCTGTAATAATCAGTATCGGCCCTGAAAAACACATATCGGTCGACCCCTATTTTTGATTAACATAATTTACATAAGAAATGCATGGATCCGCTATATTGATGTACATTTGATATTTATTTTACTGTTTACGTTCACGTACAACAACCGACTGTGCTGTGTGCTTACGTGGATACTCCTCAAGCCATTGGTATTCACCTGCTGTCTGAGAAGGCTATCTGTTTGGGCGCTTCAGGTGTGCGCGCAGCGAGCATAGAAACGCTCTATCACAGCACGTGAGTACCGTATTGAGATGTCTTGGGCTTAAATGGCTAAATTACTTTTACGTTTAAACTGAGAAGACAAAACACATGATAATGAAAACTTTGAGGAAGCAGCCCTGGCCTGATTGTTAATATAGTTTTGGGGGGCTGAAACCCACCTAAAAATGGTTTAGAACCGCCCCTGCTGGTATAGCGTGTGTAATTATACTGAAACATACAAATATAACCAGTTTACCTGATTCAATGTGATGGCTGAGCCTGTGTCTGAAATAACAACATGCCAATCCGTGGTTGGATTTCTGACACGACTAACTGTAAATCGTCTTACACTTTCAAAAAGCGTGACTGATACTCCAGCCAACTCTGTCGACTAACAGCGGGAGTCAGATTACCCCCTAGTGGATGGCTAAAGATTTGCTAGCTCTTATTCATTAATCCTCAAGGGAATGTCTCTGAATTAATTGATGCTCGTGTCTCCCTTGACAGGTGCTGGCACCCCCCTGAGGG
>QVTF01004928.1:0-29739 GCA_003573665.1 Oxygymnocypris stewartii | reverse complement strand
CATTTAAACCCTTGTTCACACATACCATCAATTACATACATTGACAAAGTGCTGAAGCTGATTTGCCAGCATTATAACAATGGGACCTGTTCACACTCGACCTCGAAACAGAAAAATGGTGTTCATTTCTCTGTAAGCATCTCCTAATGAACCTCTCTCTCTCGGTCTCTGTAGGTGGTGATGGCAGTAGCTCAGCTGTACTTCCATTTGGCTCCTAAAGCAGAGGTGGGCATCATTGCTAAGGCTTTGGTCAGGTTAATGCGCAGCCACAGGTGAGTAATCAGTCACTTACTAATGAAACATAAACGCACTTACACACAGCTCAGAGACAAACACGCTTCCTGAGGTTTTCCTTCAAGCGTTCCCGAAAGTGTGACACAGCGTGAAGTCTCTCTGTTTAACGATGCAAGGCTGATCATTGGCTGAGGACATCATTAGTCAATACAGGCGAAACGGCACTGGATGATGACACTGGAATTCTCACACAGAATTTGGCATTAGCTGCAGATAGAGAGATGCTCAGAACATAAACATCATCTATTATTCACATGCATCTCTCCATTTAGCCTCTTTATGAAAATATTGCTTTCCCTATCTAATACCTTTTAAGGGTTTTGAATGATAAACATCTTCATGGTGTTGTGTGTTTTGTGTCTCTGTAGTGAAGTGCAGTATGTCGTGCTTCAAAACGTGGCCACGATGACCATCAAGAGACGAGTGAGTGATTCACATAGAAGTGTAAAAGCACTTTGACTTCCACTTGAACACTGCAGAGTCACCGAAGGGCAATTTGACCATTTATTTACATAATGTGATGATTGTGTATTATGTACATACTTCTGACATTGTGTTCGATATATTTTATGCATTAAGTGTGACTGGAAAGGTTGACAAACAGGGTCAAGGTTTAAACAGTTTGATCTTTGAGGATCATGTTACAGCGCTTGATCTGAATGCTGGAGCTTGATGTTTTACTCCATATAGCTCAGTGCATTGAGCAGCTTTGCTCCCTTTAATATTTTATGATGCAGTATTTAAACTGAAATCTTTCTTATGGTTCTGCTTTTTATACATTTAATGGTTTGTCCTTGAGAGGGTTTGTTTTAAAAGCTTTAAAGGCATACAGTAATAGAACAGAACAATTCTATATAAAAAAAAAATATTCAGAAGGTATTCAGTTTAGATGAACGGTGTTTTAATGTGTTTTTGTCTTTTAGGGAATGTTTGAGCCGTATCTGAAGAATTTTTATATTCGCTCCACGGATCCAACGCAGATCAAAATCCTCAAGGTGAACAAAGATGCTTAACGTTGTTATTATTAAGTTTTCACCAAAGAATGTTGATTCAGTGTTTTAAAGTTGGACTGATGATTTTCTCTTCTCTTATTAACACAGCTGGAGGTTTTGACTAATTTGGCTAATGAGACGAAATCTCCACTATCCTGAGAGAATTTCAGGTACTATTTAACACATGCTGTTCTTAGTGTTTTTACAATAGAATAAACTTTAATAGAATACATTTTAGTACAAAATAATGTCTCTTGTGCTCACCAATGTTGCATTTAATTGACCAAAAATTGTTAAAACAATTAACTTTAAAACAATTTATTTAAAATTTTACAAATTAAGGGCCAGTTTTACTAATAGTTTGCACGATCAAAAACCTTCTTTTGGCGTTAAAATAGTACTGTCAGGATTTACTAAAGATGCACAGTGAAGAATTAGCGCACAATTTTTGCGCCTGTCCTGATTGAATATGCTTTTGTAGTCCGTTTCCCTTTCAGACTCAAAATGTATGGGTTAGAGTGTTAACGACTAGAGATGACTTGGACCCTCAACTAGGAGTCACGTAATACCAGGCCTATCAGAACTTCTTGGAACCCTTCATTTCTAGGCCTCCGGTTCTATTCTCTTTAACGTATTGCAGCTTCTTTATTTCTGTATTCTTTATTTGCAACTATGCTAATTTGCGCTGCACTTGGTATATTGCGTTGGTCAATATGTAAATGAGATGGTGCGTCTATTTTCTTTAATTAGCGCGTTGTTAATAAATTACTCGTAGAAATGTCCACGCCCGTCAATGTCGTTTTGGAATTGCGCTCTCATGTTAATTTGCCCTGTTTAGTAAAACTAGCCCTAAAATAACTGTTTTCTGTAGAAAAAAATACAGTAATAATAATATATATATTATATATATATGTGTGTGTGTGTGTATGTGTATATATTATCAGATGTATTTTATATATATTTTCAGTTTTTAAGATTCTAGATTCTAAAGACTGCATGAAATATTTACTTCTATGTATTTATTTTTATACTTTTTAAGTGAACTGCTAACTAAAAGGTGGAAAAAAGAAATGGTGACCCATCATGACACCTACAATACACTTACATTACACACCAATTATAACCTAAACCTTAATATCTTCATGTCTGTGTTTTGTCAGCCACCCATATTAAGAGTGTTAGTGACAGTATAATTCTCTGCTTGTGTTATAGTATCTTCCAGTGTATTTTGAACCGGGATAATGATACATTTTCTCTATTTGTGTTGTAGACGTATATTAAGAGCATGGATAAGGATTTTGTGGCGGCTAGCATTCAGGCCATTGGTCGCTGTGCTACAAACATCGGTGAGGTCAGAGACACCTGTCTGAATGGACTCGTACAGCTGCTGTCCAATAGAGACGGTGAGACTGTGTGGATTTCTAGATGGAGTGCAAGGAAATGCAACAGAGCTATTTTAAATGCCCACACTGCCATTAATGACCATAAAGTGAGAACCACTTAGGCAGACATCAGAAGTTGTTTGCTCCGATGTCAGATGAGGTTTTCATCATGCAAAAGAAGAAAAATATGAGCCTCTGACTTTGTAACATGCAAATGTTACTGTAAATGCTCTTGAAATGCACTTGAAATTGGTCTATCACATGCTGTAAAAAACAACAAGGTGCAATGCAATAGCCAAAGACGTCTGTCAAACAATGTCGAGTAATATTCGGTGTGTATGTTTTCAGAGTTGGTTGTGGCTGAATCAGTGGTGGTGATCAAAAAGCTTCTCCAGATGCAGCCTGAACAGCACAGTGACATCATCAAACATATGGCCAAACTCATTGACAACATCCAGGTAGAGTTGTGATCTAAACTACCCGTTTTCACATCTCAAACAGACTCTAGTCCTGATTGTGTGTGTGTGCGCGTCAGGTGCCCATGGCCCGAGCGAGCATCCTGTGGCTGATCGGAGAATACTGCGAACACGTCCCCAAAATCGCCCCAGACGTCCTGAGAAAGATGGCCAAAACTTTCAATAACGAGGAAGACATTGTCAAGCTGCAGATTATCAATCTGGCTGCCAAACTGTACCTCACTAACTCAAAACAGGTGAGGGGACAAACGTGGTTATGGCCAGTTTTACAAAAGAGCAGTGTTACTTAATATTATTTATTATTAAAATATTACATTTTTTTCATCTTTTGAATTAGCTTTTATTTTTATATTTTCAGTTTAATTTTAGTGATTAAAAAAAAATGATGTGCTTTTGTCATTTTTATATTTTCAGTGCTTTACCTTAATCTTTTTTCAGTTACTCCCCAAGGCAAATTTCATTTAGTTTTTCCATCTAATATTTATATTTGATTTTAGTTTTTTAAATTTACGGAAATTTATTTAATAGTTGTAGTTATTGATAACCTGCTGAAGTGACTGTATGCATCACATTAGCTTGTTTGTGTGCTGTTAACTGGTGTTCAACATACTAAGATTAATGATGCAAAGCACATTAGCAGTAAGCAAGCTGCCTTGCATTATGCAACATGACGAAACTCATAAATTAAAAAAATATATAAAAGGGTTGAACACACTGAAATCTGAGGTTTTCACATTAAAATGCATAAAAATCTAGTTTTAAGATGTTTAGGGTAATCTGATCTTATGCAGTACTTTCCAAAACAATGTTTGAATATTACTGAAGCTTTATGAAAACCTCTGAAATCACATTAAAACTGCTGAAAGACATTGTTGTGGTGGACAGGGCAAAATAGAATAAACCTGGGGACACAACTGAAATGTATAATAAATTTATTTTTGAGTTAATTTTCATGCATACGTATGCCTATAATTTCTTTTCTTTTTTATATTTTAGTTATAATTATTTTCGTACATCAAGTTAAACTAAATGGAAATGAGAAATGTTGCTTTGTCAAGTAAATTAAATTAAATAAGTTTATCTTTTTATATATTTTATTTCAGTTTTTTTTTTTTTCATGTAGTATTTTTTTTAATGAACTATTATGCATCAGTCTGGATGAAAGCCAGAGAAACCCAACATGAGTCACTGTTTAATCAAGCGAGACAATCTGTCTGCATGTCATATTATTTACACGCACACAAGTATGCCTGTCTGGCATGAAACTCTTCAAACTCTTGAGAATTAAATTCCTTTGCATTTTTCTTTTCTGTCTTTCAGACTAAACTGTTGACGCAGTATGTACTGAACCTGGCGAAATATGATCAAAACTATGACATCAGAGATCGTGCCCGCTTTATCCGCCAACTCATTGTGCCCACTGATAAGAGCGGTGCTCTTCACAAATACGCCAAGAAGCTTTTCCTTGCACTCAAGCCTGCCCCCGTCCTGGAGTCTCCATTTAAAGGTAAAGGTTTTCATTTTAGTTATCTATAAAAATCCTGATTTGCATGCAAATCTGAGCACATTTTTACTCTTGAGATTACTGGGACCGTCAGGAAAAAATCTGAGGAGCAGGAGACAATTAGAGATCTCATTTGTGATTTTCTTCATTTCTTTGCAGACAGAGATCACTTCCAGCTGGGTTCACTGTCTCATTTGCTGAACGCTAAAGCTGGCGGATACCAGGAGCTACCCGATTGGCCCGAATCGGCGCCCGACACATCCGTGCGCAACGTGGAGGTGAAGGATTCTGTGTGTGCAGGGCAAACAGTTCTGTCAGGGCCAGAGGGTGCAGGGGTGCTTCTCCTACAGACCACGAGAGGGAGCTCCAACATGCAAGACCTCCCAAAGAAACGCTCCAAAGCACTGACAAAAAAATACACGCACACATGCTCAATCACTTTTATATCGCTCACTTTCCTCGTTCATTAGCATAACTCCACCCTCATAACGCATAAATCACACGGCTTGCATTTCAACGGGGTGGTACCTACTCCTACTCCTACTCCTAAATCCTGCAGCCTGATTGGTTGATATGTAAGAATTATTTACCTTGGTAATAGAATGCAACAGTCCAGGTTCCAGAAGTAAAAAAAAAAGGAATGGAGTTTGAATAGCAGAATGTGAGCTACAAGGTTGTTAATCAATGGTATATACTTTTGTTGAAGTAACTATAAAATAATCATGTTTAACTGTGAAGTTCTGATGAATACTAATGAAAAACTACATTTCCCATAATTCTGCAAAGAATCTACACCAATCAGAGAATCACAATAAGGAAATCTCACCAAAAGAAGTATTATGCACCCACGCTCTCATGAAACACGTTTTAATGCACAATATGCATAGTTTGCAATAAATGTGTAAAATATTTTGTTTATATATGTATATACACTCACCGGCCACTTTATTAGGTACACCTGTCAAATTGCTTGGTAACACAAATTTCTAATCAGCCAATCACATGGCAGCAACTCAATGCATTTAGGCATCTAGATGTGGTGAAGAAGACTTGCTGAAGTTCAAACCGAGCATCAGAACGGGGAAGAAAGAGGATTTAAGTGACTTTGAACGTGGAATGATTGTTGGTGCCAGACGGACTGGTCTGAGTATTTCACAAACTGCTGATCTACTGGGATTTTCACGCACAACCATCTCTAGGGTTTACAGAGAATGATCCGAAAAAGAGAAAATATCCAGTGAGCGGCTGTTGTGTGGAAGAAAATGCCTTGTTGATGTCAGAGGTCAGAGGAGAATGGTCAGACTGGTTAGAGATGATAGAAAGGCAACAGTAACTCAAATAACCACTCGTTGCAGGTATGCAGAATACCATCTCTGAACACACAACACGTCGAACCCTGAAGCAGATGGGCTCCAGCAGCAGAAGACCACACCGGGTGCTGCTCCTGTCAGATAAGAACAGCACACGGAGGATACAATTCACACAGACTCACCAAAATTGGACAATAGAAGATTGTAAAAACATTGCCTGGTCTGATGAGTCTCGATTTCTGCTGCAACATTCAGTTGGTAGGGTCAGAATTTGGCCTAAAGAACATGAAAGCATGGATCCATCCTGCCTTGTCTCAACGGTTCAGGCTGCTGGTGGTGGTGTAATAGTGTGGGGGGATATTTTTTTGGCACACTTTGGGCCACTTAGTACCAATTTAGCATCGTTTAAACACCACAGTCTACCTGAGTATTGTTGCTGACCATGTTCATCCCTTTATGACTACAGTGTACCCATCTTCTGATGTACTTCCAGCAGGATAATGCACCATGTCACAAAGTTCAAATCATGTCAGACTGGTTTCTTGAACATGACAATGAGTTCACTTTACTCAAATGCTCTCCACAGTCACCAGATCTCAATCCAATAGAGCACCTTTGGGATGTGGTGGAACGGGAGATTCGCATCATAGACGTGTAGCCGACAATCTTCAGCAACTGCGTGATGCTATCAGGTCAATATGGACCAAAATCTCTGAGGAATTTTTTCAACACCTTGTTGAATCTATGCCACGAAGAATTAAGGCAGTTCTGAAGGCAATAGGGGGTCCAACCCGGCACTAGCAAACTGTACCTAACAAAGTGGCCAGTGAGTGTATATTTATGTGTGTAACATTTTAAAAATCCCTATGGGAAAAATTATGGAAAACAAATCATCCAGAACCAACACAGATGAAAATTGCACTGTTGCACTCTATTAACAGCATGTCGAAAATGGCCGTTATAGAGTTTAATTTGAACACGTGACATTCCTTCAAACTGAAATTTATAAAAAAATAAATAATTCTAGACTTCTTTGTCTGAATGCTAGAGCTGAATGTGTTATTTGTGGTTCTAGAATGATTTTAAATCACTGACAGTTCTAGAACTGATTAGACAGACACGCCCACGCACATTTACAAATGCCACTCCTTCCTGATTAATATTCCATTATCAAATCTGCCTATGCATGAGGTCTGTACCACACACTGATCGGCCAGGGTCTTGATTCCAGCTTCAGGTTTTTGTCTGCATAATCATGCTTGTTATTTCATAAAGCACTCATCATTCACAGCAGATTTCTTATCTCTTAGATGGGTGTGTTATCAGTTTTATCCCCTGCAGTGTTCATCCACATCCCCTTCCTGACAGTCTGTCTGTCTCTTTATGTTCCCACCCCTCCATATTATGCAGCAAGAGGAGGTCATAGACACCAGTGAGGGCCGAATAGGTCTCTTGGGAGACTGGAGAGAGGTGCCCACAAGAGTGCAGTGGCTTCTCTCTCTGTCCTATCTGTACACTATCTGTGTAGTCGGGTCGTCTGGCTTGACCTTTCTACACTAAAGTGTGTGTTTGTGTCTCGGTCTGAAATCTACTGACCTCATTTCCTGCCAAGCAAACCATCACATCGCTACACCTCTTCATATTAATGTTGCACTTCCATTACCAACCATGCTCAGCAAAGCATTAAAACATCATCATCTAATACAGATTTGTTATTGACATATTTTGATTATATGATTAGAGACCTTCTGAAAGCTCTAAACTAAGGGGTGAATTCACTAAACAGACACTTTTGCAAACGATATTTCAACGCAAACTAAACACATGCTAATTTAATTAGCCAAAGTATGGTATGTCCAAGACAGCTGGTGGTAAACTGAATTAGAGAGATGTTTGTGAGAATTTTAATCAAAGGAAAAGAGTAATATATAACTGACCTGAATAACAGCTGTAGCAATATTGTACCATCCCAGTAAAGTTTGTCAAATTATGCGGTTGTGGTTGGAGAATCTGTCGCATTCATACCCAGCTAACAAAAGTATGTTCTAAGAATATTTAGCTAACAATTTACTTATGAAAACGCTATTTCTGATGTTCTCTGAGCATTCATTTCATTTAAAAATGTTTTTTTGATTATACGAACGTTTTACAACTATTTTAAGACGTAATTTAAAAAAACGTTAGATGACGTATAAATAACATTTTTGTGCTAACGTTTTGAGAACATTAATGAAGACCAGATAACTTTAAACGTTCTATTAATGTTACTGGAAAAGTAAATCTTTGTTCATAACTTCAATAGAACTTGCCAGAATGTTAGTCAAAAGTTCTGAGAATGTTTCCTGTTAGCTGGGTGACCACTTAGTACTTAATGACCCAAAAGATCATGAGTTGTGCTGTGCAGATTGATTTCAGCATTACATTTGTGGGCGTGTTAATGCGGTTACCTAATTTGCTTAATTCACATTGAAAATAATGACCGCTAAATTGAGCGAATTTAGTAAATTGGACACTAAAACAACACGGATGTGAATAATGCTATTCATTCTGAGTGAATTCCCCATTAATGGCCCGTTCACACCAAGAACGATAACTATATTAGCGCCCACACCAATGCTTTATTAAAAGTGCGCACTGCTGTTTTTGTTGTTTATCACTTTAAATGCTCACACTATAAATTCGGATGCATTCTGATTGGCTGTCAAAGTTTTTATTGTTCAGCAACTCTAAAAATTGTCCAATGATATTGTTATTTTATGTCAGGGGTGTCAAACTCAGTTCCTGGAGGGCCACAGTCCTGCACAGTTTAAATTCAACCCTAATAAAACACACCTGATCCAGCTAATTAAGTAATTTAGGCTAATTTGTCAACTACATAGTATGTGTGTTGGAGCAGGATTGTAACTAAACTCTGCAGGGTTGCGGCCCTCCAGGAATTGAGTTTAACACCTGTATACCATGTTTTTACATTATAACTGTGGTATGGAAGTCACTATTGTCATATAGTTAAGTTTATCTCTCCTAAAGTTCCAATTTATTCTCTATATAAAGTTATCGTTCTTGGTATGAACATAACACTTTCAGTTGCTTTTACTTAAGCTGTTAGCGAAATATGGAAGTAAAACGCATCCAAATACATGCTAATCTGTGACAAGTGCAACCTGAATTCTTGTGTGTACTTTTTAAAATTTTTCTTTTCTGTTCTGTTCTGTTCTTTTCTTTCCTCTTCTTCTGGCCATCTCACAGCATCATTCTTGCGTTTCTTTTTATTCTTTCCTGTTTGCCAGGTTCTTAGGCTGCTTGAAAGAGTCACCACTTTAACCAGCGTGAGTCTGTCAGTCACCCTTAGCGTCAGACCCAAAGAGCTTTTGCAACCAGCCTAGCGTAGCGTCTAGCGTCTGTACTGTGCTAGATCAGCCTTTCCCTTTCCTCAGCAACTTGCTCTACGATTAAAGACCAGAATCCTCAAAAACACCCCAGAAATGGCCTACAGCACTGGTGCTAGTTGCTAATCGCTAATTTACCTTCTAAACACCATGCTGATTCTAGCTTAAAGTCAAATGAATCTTGGGTAATTCAGTGCTGGTGGTCTTCGGTGTCTTTTTTAGGATGTAATTTCTTTAATTAAATGTTTAAGCATACACAACACGAATGAAAGTGGCCATGAATGCACAAGCTTCCCTGCTGTAGACATCAAACGCTGAATGAAGAGAACAGTAATTAATATATGAGTGTAAACAAAGATGTTTGCTGCTTGTAATGAGGCATTCATGGCCGTTATATGAACCTCTTTCTCTGATTAGGTCCTCCAGATGTACTTGAGCTTGTTTTGATGGTGTTTTGCAATACTTTGCAGATTCCAGATTGGAGCAAATGCACAAGCCGGAAGGATCGTAAGAAAGAGAAAGAGAAAACCGTTCTAACTTACTACTACTAAACTAACTAACTAATACTACTACTCTCCGACTCCGAAGGAGAATCTGGTCCAACCGAATCAGCGGATAGCGGTAACTGTGGCGAACGCTACATCTTGTCTATGGGAAAATTTAGTTATTAGCCATATATGCTAATATATTAGACAGCATGCCATGGTTATTATCGTAACCAAAAACAGTCAAAAACATTTTTGTTAATTTTGCATGTTGCTAAGCTAATGACTCTATATGCTAATAAGTATAAGAAATGCAAATACAACATATTATTTTTATTAGATTCCTTATCAGTTATTTTCATTAGTGAATAAAAATGATTTCAGTTTAAGATGAAAGTATTTTCATTACCATTTTGAATGAAACTTTTCACTGAGCTCATTACAATGCTAATCTTAGTCAGTGCTAGTTAATATGATTTTGCTCACTCACCTGACAGAATCAGATTCAGGCAGCGGTTCAGAAAATATTAGTGCCAGTGATGAAAGCGGTTCCGGTTCAGAGAGTGAAGAGAGCGGAGAAGAGACTGAGTCGGAGGAGGAAGATGAGGAGAAGGAAAAGAAAAGAAAGAAGCGTCTGGACAAGACCAAAGCAAAGAAACCAGCAGAGGAGAGCGCAGAGAGGTGCGCCATCCACACATCACACCAAATCAATGCCAATTATAAGTTCTGATCAGCTTGTTTCGCCAAATGTCATTCCCACAGTGAGCAGAGCAGCGGCACCGAGGATAGAAAACGAGGCAAGAAGGCAGTGAAGAATCAGAAAAGTGCCTCCGAATCAGAGAGCGAATCAGAAAGCAGCGAATCAGAGGAGGAGTCAGAGGAGGAGTCTGAGTCCGACACCGACATCAAGAAAAAGAAGGTTGGGCTAGATTGAAGTAGAATCCTAGCTTACTACTTAGTTAATACTGTACATATACAGTATACTGCCTGTTATTTAAAAAAAAAAAAATAATTAAACTTAAAAATCGTATGCTACTGTTGCTACATGAGCTGCTTAGGAGATAAAACAATGCAGACAGTGTGTTAATAAACGGTGCTATTATGCTATTTTAATGTTAATCACATGGACAAGAGTTAACTTGAGACTTTTTCTCATTTCGCTCAGACGCCCATATCAAAACAACTACCCAAACCATCCAAAAAAGAGAGCAAGAAGGAGATAAAGGAAATGTCTTTGCTGGATCTGGATGACTGTGAGTAAAACCTCAAACACATACAATATCAAAGACAAATACTTGAATGTAAAAGCACAATTTGTCTTTCTCTCTCCCAGTTGAACCGGCTTCAGCATCGGCTCCAGTGACTCCGGTAAACTTCCTGTCCAGTAGTCTGGTGTCTGATCTGGAGGGTTTGTCACTGACCGACACTATTCTGGCACCTACAGTGAGTTTTGGGCCAAAGTACAACTGTAAATTACAATTAATACAGCAGGAATATTGTCATAATCTAGGGTTTTCATTTCAGATCTGAGTCTACAGAGAAAAGTAATTTTCACTTTCACTTAATAATTTTTTTGTTTATTTTTAAGCACACGTCTATTGTTTTTCAAAATACAAAATAGAAAATCATATGCAATGCAAGATTTAAAAACACGTTTTTTTTTATTTCCCACTGGCAATTATAAGCGTAAACATTTAGTTATATTGCTCTGAAATGTAATATTGAATATTTTTTAAATATTGCATTTCAGACCATTTTCCTCAGAACTACGAAATACGAAATAATTTTTTTTTTACATTTCGAATAGAAAGTCCGAAACAACAGCAGTTACTTTAAATATAAATCTTTTGTAACATTATAAATGTCTTTATTCATTTATTTAATTAATGCTTTGCTGAATAAAAGTTTGTATTTCTTTCCAAGAAAAAAAATCGTACTGACCCCAAACTCTTTTGAACGGTACTGTATAATATAATAGATTTGATATAAATAACATCTCTTCTGTTTTCGCACAGACAATTGCTCCTTCTGGTTTGATAAAGATGTATGAGCTCCTACATCGTATAACAGGTGAGGGTCTTGCGGTTGAGTATTGCTTCAGCCGGCAGCCCTTCAGTCCAGATCCTAACATGGTGGCTGTCCAGATCCAATTCACCAACAACACCAACTCTGAGACCAAAAGCCTGCACATTGAGGAGCCCAGGCTACAGTCCGGGATGAGGATCAGAGAGTTCGCTGAGATAGGTCAGCAACACAGCACAGTATGAGATTTTCCACAGAAGCTTCGACTACTTCAGGTTTATTTTGTTCGGTTTGCATTGTTCTTTCAGACGTGTTAGCAGCAGGTGACTCGGTTACTGTGGTGATGGGCATAGATTTCTGTGATTCAACACAAGCAGCAAACTTCCAAATGTGGTGAGTGTTTAAAAAAAAAGCTACATTATAAACTTCAATTTCCTGATGTCCACTTGTTACCCATCTCCATTAACACCAGTAAAATATGGAGTGCCACAAGGATCTGTCTTAGGCCCTTTGCTATTTTCAATATACAGAACTTTCACCGAAAATTTAATTTTTAAGTAACAATCCCATAATGTTTGAAAAATGATAAAATCATTGGTTCTTTTATGTTCTTAACATTTGCGTAACAAAGTTATACAATTATTTTAAAAAAACTGGACATTTGGTAGGATATGAGAAAATTCAGAGATAACAGTTTCATAATATGTAATGGTTAGCAGTAGCAGAACATTCTTAGAACACATTTTTGTTAGCTGATTAGTCACCTTGAGGTTAAATACAAATACAATGGTACATTTATTGTTGTAATTTAGATTTTCATGACCATTCTTCACCTTTAGAATTAAAACGGGCTGCATATTTCTTTATGTAAATCATCTCCATTCATATAAATCATAAAACAGTTTCTTGATCCAATTCCAATTATCCTTATTAACTTTTTTCAGTACTCACACCACACCGCAAGTTCTTCTTTCCATCCAGCCGCCCGTCGGGGAGCTAATGACACCTGTGTTTCTGACAGAAAACGACTTCAAGAAGGAGCAAGGTAAGAGAACGTCAGCCCATTTGCTCTATTGATTGCTCCTTTTCCTCAAAACGCCTGTAATTTTTCTCTTCCCGTGCAGCAGTGTCCCTCTGAAATTCATTTTCAACAGTTGATATGAGAGAGAGAGAAGTTATTCTCGAAAGAAGTCTCTCTTTCGTTATTCATGAAATATGAATTTCATGTGTCATGGCTTTTTTTAATCTGAATTCTTCTATTGTGCACTAAAACTTCTTAATTTCGTAACCAGAATTTTGGCTCTTGATACCACAGACCCCTTTCTCATGTACTGTTGACATTTGAATGCAAGCATTAGCTTCTAGGTAAAATCGTTAGCTTACAATTCATTATTCACCACAGCACAATGTGTTGTGTAGTATTAGCTTCAAATGCACGTATACTTCGAAAATCAACAGGAATTGGAAGCAGTACCATAGTAGTGCTATTTTTAACATAATATGGAAGGCAAATCTAGCATACACTATAGCCTGTAGTTAGCATGCTGCTAACAGCTCAGCATAAACATCTGTCAGTTTAGCATTTTAGTGTATTTGTTTTAACATATTAGTTTACCAAACTCATGCTTTCCTCTTCCGTGTGCTCGTTTTGCCGCTGTTCATTAGAGAATCTTTTGAATGGTAAGTTTATCTGATGTAGCCGATTAGCATAGCTCCTCCTCTTCCACCATTGTTCCTGGTTTGTTTACACAGACACACACAACCAGCTAACAGAGAACTTTGGCTAATGTTCTGGCAAAGTTAAGAAAAACTTCTTCCAGTAACGTTAATAGAACATTTGTTAAAAGTTATATTTAATAATGTTCTCAAAAAGTTAGCACAAAAACTTATTTATATATTGTTCATGGAATACATTTTTTTGTGAAACAAAAGAGTCTAACATTTCTTACATTTGTTACTGCCTGTTTGAGAACATTCAGAGAACATTCATAAGTAATATTGCATAATGCTAAAATAGAACATTCACATAACAATGAAAACAATTAATTTCAAAACATTTGAAAAACTGGACATTTTGAAAATTCCAAGAACATTGACATTTTTTGGAACATTGAGATGTATTCACGAGTTAATGGGAATGTTAGCCAAATGGTCTTGGAACATATTTTTGTTAGCTGCACACCCCTTTCTGTTATTCTAGAAATGCTTTTGCTTCCAGCTGCTCCTCCTTCTTACCGCAGTCTCCAGCCTTGGCGACTGTTACCATGACTATGCACTTCCTCACGGCATGTCAAGGTAGCATTATGCTGCATCTAGGAATGTGCCTTAGAAACACTGAATCTGTCCGATTGACCCTGAACCATCACTACACTCGTGAGACCCGCACGCTCACCACAGCTCACAAAACCTGTTGTGTACTGTCTCCATAGACAGCTGCCTTCCAACGTGGTGTCATTAATAGATTTTGAGCTTTTAAGTGACTGAATTGACATTTTTTTAGTGGGCTGCAGCTCTGTTAACGCACAAGAGACCAGACAGACGTTCACTCTTGAGTCCAATACTCTGACGCTAGCATGCTGCTAAGCTAAGAATGCGGTCATTTTCTAGATATAATTATTTTCAATTTATGCTTTTCAGCACATAATAAATATATTTAGAATTTTTCCTACACTATTCATAATCTTGGTTGACAATTTCAAGATGCCGGGTTGTTGCAATGCATTCTGGGAAGTGTTTTTATTGTTATCTAAAACTACTAAAAACATATTTTGTGACGTGAAATAAAGAGGAAATAAAATATAAATATTAGATGGAAAATGTGTTACTTAAAACAAAAATTTGAAATGTTGCCTTTTCAACTAACTTAAGTACTAAAACTGAAAATTAAACATAAATATAAAATAATAAATGACGAAACAGCAAAATTGTTCAATCTTATATTAAAATTAAAAGAAAATATAAAAATAAACACTAATTCAAAATATTAATAAATACTGTAATCGTATGTGTATATATATATATAATATATATATTAGTGCAGATATCTACAATTATCTGTTTAACTGGTTATAAATTATTTAAATAGACATGAAAGAATCATAGAAACAAAACAAAAATAATCCATATAAAAGCAATATCGGTAAGTTGGAATGGATAAAATGAATAAAACTGAAATGAAACTTAATTACAAACAATTTTACTAAAACTAAAATTGAAAACATAAAAGCTAATTAAAAATATTAATTAATACCTTACACAAATATGTGTTTTACATAATATGTATCATATTTAACAGATATGTATTAATATATTGGTTTTAGATTCTTTAATTTAGTGTCTGTTTTTTGTTTCTGTATAAAAAAAATGAGTCCGTATAAAAGATTTTCAATTTTCAGTAGCTTTCAGCTAATCCGTAGCAACAGGTCTCAGGACAGTTTGATGGAGAGATGCTTTCTATCTCTTTTCACAGGTAAACTGATGGGAATGAATGAAATCTCTGAGAAGTTGATGCTGGGAGAGAAATGTGTGAACGAACATGTCATCGTTGAGAGAGTCACGGCCACCGCCAACTTGAGCAGAGTACCATGCGGTTCAGATAAAGAGTGCAGGTAACACACACACACTAGAGGTCTGCTACCCGACCCGAACCCGCGGGTCCCGAAATACTTTCGGGTTTCGGGTCGGGTTTCGGGTTAATGTTTAATGGTAGCTTCGGGCTCGGGTCGGGTTCGGGTTTGTAGCTAAACCAAAACTATATGCAGAGGCTTCGCTGCTTTCATAGACGCACGCACACACATATCAGAGATCGCGCACAAACAGCACGGAAACTTTTATTAGTAACATAGCTTCGACAGGCTACTGACTCGCAAGTCACAACATTATATTTATCTGCAATGAGGCGGCAAAATCACTGTTTTTGAAGTAACTAAGCCTCATTGCTTGTAGAGAGAGACGCGCAGACGCAGGTTCACATGCACGCGCAACATTTATACCCCCTTCTCTCTCGTCTCTCTCTCTCTCTCTCTCTCTCTCTCTCTCTCTCTCTCTCTCTCTCGTTAATTCAAATAAACGATTAATGCATGCATTCAAATAAATACAATCTTATTTAAGATCTTATGTCTGATTTAAAGTAGACAGAATGCTAACGAGCCTTAACTGACAAAAAATGACCATTATTTGCACGGTCATCATCTTCTTGTCCATACAAAATTCATAAACTCGGCAGAATGTATGCGACCGCTGCACCTGATGTTCACAAACTTTCATAACTGGTAAATGTTTGTGAAATGGCAGAGCCTTGATTAATCCGTTTCTTTGCACGCAATCGTGAAATGCAGCCTTTTTCCTTTATTTTTAGTTGGCTATTCGCTGTGGGGGGGGGGGGGGGGGGGGTATTTCGGGTCGGGTTCGGGCTCTAAATTTAACTGTGCCGCTCGGGTCGGGTCGGGTTGGGTCAGACAATCTCGGGTACGGGCCGGGTTCGGGCTTCAGTTTTGAGCCCGTGCAGACCTCTAACACACACACACACACACACACACACACACACGTGAAGAACAATGGCCCTGTCCCAAATGAAGGCTTTTGGAGTCAAAAGGCTTTTGAAAGACAAAATCTTTCATAGACTGTTGTGTAGTAAACAGCTGAGGCGCTAGTGAGCATGCTTTTGAACCAAAAAATGACAAATGGAACGCCCTGTGGTCTTGTAGATAAAGTACATACTAACCGTGCTATTTGGGACAGGGCCTTTAAGTTTTAAAAATCAGTCATTAAAGGGGTCATCGGGTGCCCATTTTCCACAGTTTGATATGATTCTTTAGGATTTAAATGAAAAGTCTATAGCATACTTTGGTTAAAATTTCTCAATGGTAATGTAAAACAACATGCTTTTTACCTTGTCAAAAACAGCTCTGTTTACAGCAAGCCATTTTGTTGCATGTTCCTTAAATGCAAATGAGCTCTGCTCACCCCCCACTCTCTTCCTAGCCGCTCTCTGAGAGATGGTAAACTTTAGCCACATTTATCGTAAACCATGCTAACTAGCACATTATTAGGAAAGGTGATTTGCAAAGATTCATAAAAATCCTTATACTCACTTCTGCAGGTGAAGCTGGATCACGAATGATTCACGTGAACATGAATGCATTTAGGTAGATTGCATTGCATTTCCTTCAAAATATAATTTTAATCCACTGTGTCTTCAGTGGCTCAGATGTCGGGAGTAAATGATGACTGCTATATTCATTATTACATCCAACAACAAAAACATCAATTGCTTAAGAGCCATTCTCGTCTACTGCTCTGGCATCGAAACAATGGCGGACTGATGACAGCTCATGACAGGAATTTTTTCATTATAGGGTGGTTTTGTACACACACTGCCAAGTGCCAACACACATTTCAGTTCAAACAACATGTAAAAGCTTTGCATCCGATGACCCCTTTAAAGGGATAGTTCAACTAAACTGAAAATTCAGTAATTAATTACCCACACTCATGTCGTTCCAAACCTGTAAGACCTTCATTCATCTTCTGAACACAAATTAAGATATTTTTGATTAATTCCGAGAGCTTTATGATCCTGCATACACAATCTGCAATAACCTGCAAAGCAACTATCATATTTAAGGCCCAGAAACGTTGTAAGGACATCGTTAAAATAGTCCTTGTGACACAAGTTGTTCAACCGTAATGTTACAAAGCTATGAAAATATTTTTTGTGCGAAAAATTTATAAATAATGACTTCAACAATTTCTTCTCTTCCATGTCAGTTTTTGACGTGCTTTCACAACAGTACCGATGTCACATGGACTATTTTATCAATGTCCTTACTACCTTTCTGGGCCTTGACCGTGGTAGTTCCCTTGCTGTCTATGCTGGGTTAGAACGCTCTCGGATTTCATCACATATCTTAATTTGTGTTCCGAAGATGAATGAAGGTCTTACAGTTTGAAACGAGATGAGGGTGAGTAATTATTGACTGAATTTTCATTTTTGGATGAACTACCCCTTTAAGTAGTTCCAGTATGAGTACAGGTATTAGTTGTAATTTGTATGATCATGTATATTTTATGTAGGTTTGAGTAAAGGCTCCATTATTTGAGTATATGTTAAACTCTTTCATCTTTCTTCACTTTGCTGTCTGTTTTTCTGGCCTGTGCTCTTTTGAAATCTCAGTACACCTCCTCCTCCTCCTCCTTCCGCTTCTGTTTACAGATTCGGAGGGAAAACGGTCAGCAGCGGTTGTCTCGTGCTGGTCACTGTTACTACGAAGGAAGGTGGCGGAGCTCAGCTGTTGGTGAACTGCGAGAAGATGGTGATCGGCACGATGCTGGTTAAAGACATCATGCAGGCCCTGTCGCAGTGATGGCGCCCCCTACAGTCAACGTCTCCTACTGCTGCTTACCGCATTGATTTGCATCTCTGTGTAGATATTTCCCCAACTGGCTTGTAGCATCAAAAATATACTTAAAACTGACGCCAGAACAGCAACAGTAACATTCACGGATGTTCCTTCCTTTTATGTTCCTCTGTTGAATGTTGCATGACATCAAAGACAGTTAGTAAAGACAGTCTTTACACTTTAAACTCGCTCAAATTAATGCACAAACCTGTGTCAATGTAGAAGCTCTGTAGGATATACAGTACATGGCTGACAGTTTTTGAACACCAACTTGTATCCATCTGCTCAGTGAAACAAGACAAATAATCTTCTGAGTGATTCATTTGCTGCCTTCCTAAAATCAATAGAAACTCTGTGCGGTTTATTTTTAGTGTTTATCTTTCACATTTTCTGAATGTAATGTCTTACTTCTGATGCCAGACCGCATCCCAATGACGACAGCAGATTTTTTTTGCAGAAACCACTTCAAACTGGTTTTAAAAACATGAACTTTGTTGAACTCTCTGAAACATGATCATATTGGTTTCATGTTAGTTTTGCAAAATCAAAAGCTCCAAAACACATTAGTATGAATTCACTGTCTTCATGTTGTGGCAACATCTCTTTCGACAGGAAATGTATGTCTTATCTGTAATTACGAATGTGTAACTGCTGAATTTAGGACTATGGACTGGTGTATCACTCGACTTTCATCAGCTTCTTGTTCTTGTGAAGCTCTCAGAAGTATACAGTATCTCACAATCTGGTTATTTTAGATATTTTAATGCAATCTGGAGCCATTTATTCTGGTGAAGACACTGTTAGTAGTTAGTTTTAGATCTTTTTTAGTTATGATGATGTGCTTGATGGCATAACCCAGATCTTCCTTCTCCACTAGTTTAAAAATGAAATCCAGCTTTACTCACTCATCTCTGTGTGACTGTGGGGAATCATGTTGTTTGAATATTATATCTCTATTTATTATAAAGAGTTTTAAATGTCAATAAAAGAGAACGCACACTCAAATTAATGTCTTCTATTTTTTATTTAACTTTGTGTTTATATGGTTTGATATTTATGCAAATAGATGTGACCGGTGTGACGTGTCCTGACATTTTATCTTACCCGTCAGATTTTCCTACCGGGGCTTACTGCGCATGCGCGTATCAATATTTAGAAATTTTCTCACGCTGAGCAACAATATTTAATGTAAGGGGCAGGTTTATGGTTGGGGTAAGTTAATAAAACACAATCAAATAGGTTGAAAAAATATGTATTGTTGGTTTCCGGCAGCTGTATCCTTCTAGCCACAATCGCGAATATAACACATAATTACAGCGTTTGCGTTACTGTAAGGGTAGGTTTAGGATTGTGGTGTAGACATTAATAAATCATAATTTAACAGGTAGCATTTTTCGTTGTCGAATTGTACTACTTACTGTTTTAATGGGAGGTAGGAAAAGTTGGTTAATTTATACATTTGCTAGTTGCGTAACTTAACGTCTTGTCTACAAAAGGTAGGCCTAATTGAACGTTTTCGTCGTTACTGACAAAGAATACATTTTACTGAACATACGTTGACATTTGTGACAACATGCCCCAATAGCGGTCACAGCAAAGTGTTATCGGCTTTTTAGTATTAAATCTAAATATTTTCCCATCAATTTCTAATCACAAATGTTACAAAAAAAGTACATATATACAGAAATTATTGTAATGAATAAATGGTTTATGTATTATTTTCTTATATTTAACTTCCCGTGTGACAACTAGCCCCGGCCTCCACTGCATCCGATGTTCGGAGCGCGTGATGTGCTCGTGCTGGAGTCACGCACCTGTTTAATCCGAAGATGACTGGACCGTGTTCTGGTCTGAGCCCTGATGTGTGGTGGAGCCGCAGCGTTACACTCGTGTTGAGTTTAGCGGCCTGGACTGTTTTATAAAGTCAAAGTTAGCGTGTTTTGGTCTTTTTGAGCCGCTCTAATGGATTTCTACAGGGTAAGAGACAGTCTAAACAGGGTCTTACACACTTTCAGTTTCAGTTTATTTAATGGCGCGCTAATTCTACATCAGCACCAAACAGTCGCGGCTTAGCTGTGTGTGATGAACATAATGCAAACACAATGTACACAATTTGACACAAACCACAAAATGCAATTTAGTAAAGAATAAACCAGACGAAGAGCATTAAGGCATAAACAGTAAAGACAATAAGTAATATTATTGCTGTCAAGAGCTCACTAGGTTTTAAGACACCCCACAACGTTCCCTTAACATTAATTGGAGTTTCATAGTTTGGTAGGTTGTCTCAAATCTGTTTATTTGTAATATTGATGTGGAGACAGACATCCTAGCTAGGCCTTCTCAAAAAGACAAGTACAAGTACAATGTTGCTCTTTAGTTTACTAGATGCAAGTCGACTTAAAGGAAATGTTAATCTAATATGACAACCCTGGCACTAATTTGTGCATGTATGTTTCTTTTAACAGAGAGAGAAAACCCACTGCAGCGCTGCATGTGGAGATCCTGGAGCTCACAGGGCCTTTGGGCTGTTCACAGGGGCCAATCCACAAAACGTTTGGAAACACATCACAGGTGAGATCCATAAACACACACACACACACACACACACACACACACACACACACACAGAGATCGTGAATGTGACATTGAAATGATCTGCCTAATACATGTTTCTGACCTTATTATTCATCACTGTCTGTTATTCCTTCATCATCTTTCATCAAGATGTTAGGTCATATTAAGGTCAAAACATTTGTTACAGTATGTATTAATATTTGTTAGTTGTTATTATATAAAAATACAACTGTTCATTGTTTGTTTATGTTAGCCCAGGTCCATTAAATAATATTGAATATATAATTAGGAAATGTTGAAATTAACATTAACCAAGATTAATCTGAGATTAATAAATGCTATCTAGATTTTTTATTATTAGTTCTTGATAACTAACGTAGTTAACTGAAATCAACAAATGGAGCTGTATTATAAAGAGTTGTTACTGTATAGTAGGAATAACTTACTCTGCAACACTGATAGTTTGATACTTTCCTCTTTCGCTGAGGCCACACAAACTATTAAAGGGTTAGTTCACCCAGAAATGAAGATTAGCCTGTGTTTTACTCCCCCTCAAAGCATTAGGTGTATGTGACTTTCTTCTTTCAGATGAATATAATCAGTGTTATTAAAAATCGTCCTGGCCCCTCCAAGCCTTACAATGGGTTAAGCGGGTGCTTTTTGTCAACAGTCCAGAAGATGTGAAATAAAGTGTGTGCATCTGTAATAAAACGTGCCTCACACGGCTCCGGGGGTGAATAAAGACCTCCTGTAGAGAATCCATGTGTTTTTGAAAGGTAAATATTCATATTTCAAATGTGATAAACACTTTATCCTCACTTCTGCTGACTGTCGTACGCAGAAGCCGTTCTGACGGATGACGTTTGTGTCGCGCGCGCCTCTGATATATGCTAGTCTCAGAGTTTGTTTACAGGAGCAAAGGAAGCCAAGATTCCTTTATTAAAGGAAAACCGGTCTCCTCTTGGCTTATATCGAATCATAGTTATTTAATAAAGTTGATAAATATATCAACACCCAAATTCTTTGAAAACAAGCCGTTTGTTTCACAATTACATCAGAAATACTGAAAATATTGTTCTCTATATGGAAGGGGGCACATTATCTTTCCTTGGAGAATATATTTTGTATAATATGTGTTTATAATATGTTGAAATTGTGAAGTTACTTACTGAAATTTCTTACTGCTTTGGATTTTTTTTCTACCCCAATAATAGTTTGACATGAAAAAGGTTTTCTGATTTTCTGTCACATGGTATGTCAGGTGATCAGTTTAAAATAAAACTAGCTGCAAATCTGAGCGCCAATAAACAAACACAGCAGATTTGACAATGCATACATCTGGACATCATGCTTCATAATTTTGGACACCTATCGTGGTGCCAGTTTTGGGGAAAGTCATTTTTGAAAGTAATGCATTACAGTATTCCGTTTCTCCCTAACAAAAGCAACTCATTGAGTTTTATGGAAAGTATTGCATTACATTACTTCTGTGGTACATTTTCTCATCTGGGCGTGCTTGTTTATTTTTTATATAAAAAGGGTCATTTTGGACCCCTCTCATCACATCCCATATTTTTGGACACGTCCCAATAATGTTGCACACTTTTGGTCACACCCCATCACCTCACTGTGAGTATGAACGCCCCTTTAGTCGGACACTAGGGTGTGTCTGGTACAGCCCAGGTTCAGCAGAGAGAGAGACGTGTGTGTGAAATCAAATGAGCTGAATCACTGGAGCCCTGCCCCCTTCCGTCTGTCTCTCTGCTGAGTCAGGCCATGAACGGGAGACGGGCCAGAGAGACAGACAGTACACGTGATTCACACACACACACAGGGACGGGAGGCGGTGAGGCTGTTCTGGCAGACCGAGTGTGTGTGTGATGGAGTGAGGATGGCATTAGCACTAGCAGCAGTGTGTGAGGTTTGAGCGGGCCTGTCACATGTTTAACAGGTCAGTGATGAACACACAGCGATATAATGACCTCCACTGGACCCACAGCAGGTCTGTATGGGAAACCAGATTCGGTTGTGTGTCTTTGTGCCTCTGAAACTCTCTCTCTCTCTCGCTCTCATAGATGGTTCGGGCACAGACTGCTCTCCGCTGGTTAGCAGCATGCTGTTCGCTCCAGAGCAGCAGGATCCTCAGGCTGCCGTGCCCAGTGTTGATGAGCTCAGCCTGGGCCTGCTGTCTCTGAGCTTCCCCTGCTGGAACCAGCAGCCCTGGAGCCGCCCCGAGTCCCAGCGGCCGACCCAACCCTGCTCCCAAATACCCGGTGAGTGAACCTGTGTGTCAGACGTAATGCTTCAATGTTGAAAGGCCGCTCCTATCTGTCTGTTCAAGCTAGTTTCAGACTGTTTCTCAGTGCTCAGTGCTATCTGGGAATATACAGTAATATAGAAATAAAATATATAAGGGATTTTAATTTAAAAACATAAATAATAAAACATTTTATAATACAAATAAGATTAAATATATAGACATCCCTTTAGACAAGATGCATTTACATGAGTAGCAATATTTAGAAAATAATACAAATAAGAATTGACTTCAAAAACGGTCTTGAATGTTGTTTATGTTGTTAATTTATATGCACTTTATATGCACTTCACAATCAATGTGTGTTTTATATCATTTATATATATATATATATATGTAATATACATACTTTTATATTGTTTATATGATATCTATATTGACTCTAAAGTGCATAATTAATTGAATCTTTATTGAATGTATGATTTATTTGTTATGTAAATACTTTATTTAAATATATTAACATATAATACAAATATAGAGATTTATATAAATATAAGTTTCAAATATTGAAATATAGTAAAATTGTATTGTTTTACAGAATATATATATATTTACTGTATTTTTTACTCTATATAAATATATATAGTAAATATACAGTAATATATAATACACATATATAAAATGTTTATAAATACAAATCTAACAACTCTGACTGAGGTTAATTTTATATTTATTATGCATGCATACATATGTATATGTATGTAATTGAAGGTCTTGTATTTAACACTTCAATTTATATTGTTTTGAGGATTTTTATATGGAAAGGCAGGATAAATATACAGATAAAGAAAATGTTTTTGTTTTTGTTCAGACCTTCCAGAACAATGTAGATGGCTTGTTCTGGAAGGCCTGAACCGTAGCGATGTCTCATATCTTGATTTCTCACTCATGACTAATCATTTTCACACCGTTCACAGAGGACAGAATGCTGGATTCATCAGCATTGGCTTGTATTTCATTTTGACTTTCTCTTTAGCTTCACTATCTCAGATTACAAGCGTAAATGTGTGTCCATCCATATTTTAAATGAAAGCCATGATGTGCCTAAGGTTTGTTCTGACCCAAATCCTGTAATAGAGGACACACACACACACACACACACACACACACACACACACACACACACACAGACCGAGCTGGTTTCTGCTGTCTCATCCAGCTCTTCTCTCATTCATTCAGTCTTATTACAGGAATAGAGATAAAGTATTATTTTCAGACAGATATGTATACACAAACTCACATCACTGGTTGAGCCAGACATTGGCCAGTTTGTAAAAAGTAGCTAATACTCATATTTTGTTTATATTTTATAAATATTTGTGTATTTTGGCTCTGTAAGGCTTTTAAAAATATTTTTTGAAAAAAGTATCTTATGCTCATCAAGGCTGCATTTATTTGAACGTAAATACAGTATTTATTTAATATTTTTTTTTTAAAGTAATTTATTTCTGCGATGCAGCGCTGAATGTTCAGCATCATCACTTCAATCTTCAGTGTCACATGAAGCTTCAGAAATCATTCTAATATGATGTTACTGCTCAAGAAACATTTCTGATTATTATAAATGTTCAAAACAGTTGTGCTGCCTAATATTGTTATGGAAACTGTTGTACATTTATTTTCAGGATTCTTTGATGAACGTTAATGATTAATTTAACATTTGATGAATGTTAAATTTTGAAACACATTTTTAAACATACCATTTAAGAAATTAAATTTAAAATATATAATTGTCAAAAGACAAAAACTGTACAAATTTGCTCTGTCAGTAAATATCACATCCCATAAAGATCCCACTGATTCTCTCCTGCAGCGCTGGATCTCTTGGGTGCTTCAGAAGGTGGTGATTCGGGTCAGCTGCGCTCTTTCCAGGCCCATGAGTCTGCGTCTGGAGATCCACTGGAGCGCTTCTCCAGCCTGATGGCGGCTCTCGAACCTCACTCTCTGCTGCACTCGGGATCCAGCAGCCCCGTCAACTCTGAGAATAGCGCAATCTCGTCAGGATCAGACCACCTGGTGAGCGACACCAATATTACGCTCTGATACAGAACCCAAAGTGGAAGCGCAGTGAAGCCTTCAAAGATTCTGACAGTGTTACAGTAAGGTTCTGTCTCTATTAGGCCTCTCTCAGAGTTTCTTCTCCGTTGCCCCTGTTGCTGCCCGGACTGCAGACGGAGGGTGTGAAACTGGACACGGATGCCCGTTTAGAGCAGAATCCCTTCAACGCCTTCACGAACGCTCCCAGTGCTCGGGCCGAGGGGTCAGTGTTTGGGTGCTGGTCCACAGGTCCCGTCTGGCCCGGCTGGGATACTTTGGGCTTGAACAAACCCATGTTCTGCATCGAGAGAGAGGCGAAACTGCATAAACAAGCTGCAGGTACATTTTCACTTAGGGGTGTACTCACTTTTGTGGCCAGCGGTTTAGACATTAATGGCTGTGTGTTGAGTTATTTTGAGGGGACAGCAAATGTACACTGTTATACAAGCTGTACACTCACTACTTTACATTGTAGCAAAGTGTCATTTCTTCAGCATTGTCACATGAAAATATTTACAAAAATATGAGGGGTGTACTCACTTCTGTGAGATACTGTATATTTCTGACTGTTATTTCATGTCAGGCTTTAAAAATGGTTAAAGTGCTTTTATTATGCCTTTTCGAATATTATCTTTCATGTAGAGTGTCGTGTAGCTGTATGTGAACATAAATAACCTGCAATGTTGTGAAGCCGGTAAAGTTATTGTCTATAAAAAAAAGATTCGGCTCGCAATCGCATAAACGAGTCGTCAGGAATAAGAATCTTACTATGTTACGGCTGAACGTCACAAAGTAACACATTTGCATAATGTCTGCCCACATTCTATGTCGAAAACAACTCGTTATCTTATAATTACCACAAACTTGTTAACACTTACCACTGAGAGACTTATCATGATCAGACTCCGGTTGGAATTGGTAAGGTACAATCGATACCATCTATTCTATGTGTTGACAAGTCTCCAGTCATTCCGTTATGGCAATGGGCGTTTCGTTGTACGTACTGTACGCGGTAGACCAATCACAAAGGACTGCGCCATCTGACCAATCACAGCAGTGAGGGCCAGAGCATGTGAGCGGAGCGGGGAGCGTAGCGATCATATTTCCTTCAGAGCGGCTTTCTGAACATTGCGCTCCGCTCGCTCAGCCCAAAATGGCCCTTTGGTAATTTTCTAGTTCCAGAATCTGTGGAATAGTCGAAGCAATAGTTTGTCTAAGCTAGTGTTTCTAAAAACAAATTCTAAAATCCTGTGAAGATTGAAAGGCAGTTTATTAGACCGCATTTCCCCGCAGTTTTGTTTTATTTAAATTTTAGAAAGTGTGTTTCTTTTATTTACGCAACAAAATAATGAATTAAGTGCATTTCATCTTGTGTGTGCTTTCATGGGCCCGATAATTGAAATTCTATTTTATGAAATTCTATATCTGCATTTCATCTTGTGTGCGTGTTTTGAATGTGTGCACAATAACTGAAGCGGCGTTTTAATGGAAAAGTATAATTTTTCAGTTATTAAATGTTTTTTACGAAAGTTTGCTAAGTGGCTTCAAAAACAAGACACGTTTTTAAATTAATCGTTTTAATTTAATACATTTAAATTAATAACGTCACGCTGAAACATAACCATTACTTATCGGACTACTGCTTTAATTGAGACATTTATTCAATAATTTCATTATAAACGGGAAAAAAATAGGCCTACTGGAGACATTTAATGTGAGAGCGTGATCTGAGCGGGATTCGGTTTACCGGTGAGCGTGAGCGGAACATTAGCGGAGAGTTTGCTGTGGCCGTGAGCGACTGAGCGGAGCGCACGCTCACAAAGTGGAATATTTCACACCGCTCCGCTTCGCTCACATGCGTGAGATGAGGGCTCACGGAAAGGAGGGGTTTAGAGAGACTGTTTCTTTGAACTGCTGCGTGCGAGTGTTTACGAATCATTTAGAAATTAGGTCAAATTAAAAAAAAAAATTGAAAACTATAGTGTTTTTTGAACTTGTATGAATGTAAACCTGTTTTAGGAGACTCATAAAACAATATTAACAATCGTAAAAAATGGCATAATAGGGGCACTTTAAACATAAAAAAATGCATCTTAAAAGACTTGCGTTTAGTTGCGCTGCACACTGTCTATAGCTGTTATTAATATTGTTGTGATTTTATGACTGACTGTTTCTCACAGCCGTAAATGAAGCCACTTACACCTGGGAAGGACAACTTCCTCCTCGCCACTACAAACACCCTGTTTACTCCTGTAAAGTGTTTCTGGGAGGAGTGCCGTGGGACATCACGGAGGGTGAGATGTAGATAGACCTTTTTCACATTTCTGCTTTCTCAGCAGCGGAGGTTGTCATTGGGTGAACTTCGAGGGCAGTGAGTGGGAGAATACCGGAAATATATTTTTTGCATTCCTATTTACTCAAATAGCAAAATAAACAAATTTAGAGAGACTAATAAAGGTAGTCAGAAGAGAGAGCAATGTCAAATTCACTCCATAAACGCTGCATTAGAAACACCCTTGCATTAACTAGCTTTTTTTTATTGATGCAAATGTGAAAAGGGTCCATTGTTATTCTGTATTATGTTTCTGAACACAAATAACTTTTCTGTCTCTCTGTAGCGAGCCTTTTGAATACATTTAGTGTTTTTGGTCCATTGAAAGTCGAGTGGCCTGGGAAAGATGGTAAACATCCCGCTGTCCTCCGCAAGGTAACAGTAAAATTCATTTTATAGCATATCATCTACAATTCAGCTGCATCTCATACTGAGTCAGCGCAAAAAGGACCAACATGGAAACATATTTGAGGTTTAACCATATAAAGTGTATGCATCAGATCTGAAGCATGGCTTTCTAGGCTTTCACACTTTTCTGAAATTTGTAGACAGTTAAATTCTGTGTGACATGTCTTCTGCCCCCTGGTGGATTATTCATGCTTTTCAGGAAACAGAAGACTTTTCAAATCATTTTCAGGCTATCAGCATCTGTTGTCGCATACCTTTTTGCTGGGACATAAATAACAGCAAGAATAACTTTTATACTGTTATTGATATTTCAATTTTATTGAATTGATATTGTTATTGATATTTCAGTGAATATTTAGCCCCTTTAAATCAGTGTTATTTTGTCATTCTTTATATACTATTATATTTTTTTATTAATATTTTGATAAATGTAATCAAATTGTATTATTTAAGCTTTAGTTATGTGCTTTTGTAATTTAAAAAAATAATAATAATTACATTTTTGGTTTAATTTGTTTTTAATTAAGCTGCAGTATTAATTGAGTTTTAATTTGTATTTATTTCCAGTAAATAATTTAATTTCAAAGGTTAGTAAATAATTTAATTTTAAATGACTTTAAAATGTCTTCAATAGTATTTGTTTTAGATAACAATAATAACCCTAATAAAATGCCTTTCATGATGACAATAAAATGATCTTCAAACCATTTAATCATTCGATTATAAAAAGTAACAATTTTATTTTAATAAGATATATTATCTTTTTAGTTAAACTTGTATTTTATATGCATATTTTATGTATGCAGAGTTGCAGACTGCTTTATAAATGTGATTAATTTATGCATTTATTGATATATTTGTACATGTATATATTATTTTTTCTGGTTAACCGTTGACTTTGTAGTATTTATACTGGTTTTGATTTCCACAAATCTAAATGACAAGTCCTTTTTATAACTAAAATTATTAAATTAATAGAAATTCTGCAGAGATAGTAAATGCAATGCAATGAAAAATGAAACAATACAAAAATAAAAACAGAAAGAATAAAAAAATATATATTATGATCAATAAATTACCATATCAATATGCATATATATATATAGAGAGAGAGAGAGAGAGAGAGAGAGAGAGAGAGCGTGTGTGTATATGTGTGTGTGTGTGTGGGTGTGTGTGTGTGTGTGTGTATGTGTATGTGTGTGTGTGTGTGTGTATATATGTGGTGTGTGTGTGTATGTGTGTGTGTGTGTATGTGTGTATGTGTGGTGTGTGTGTGTTGTGTGTGTGTGTGTGTGTGTATATGTGTGTGTGTGTGTGTGTGTGTGTTGTGTGTGTATATGTGTGTGTGTGTGTGTTTGTGTGTGTTGTGTATGTGTGTTGTGTGGGTGTGGTTGTGTGTGTGTGTATATGTGTGTGTGTGTGTGTGTTGTGTGTGTGTGGTGTGTGTTGTGTGGGGTGCGGTGTGTGTTTTATGTGTATATTGTTGTGTGTGTGTGTGCGTGTGCGCGTGGCATATTTTGCTTTCATATCCTGTATGCTTTGGCGTAGGTTATGTGTATCTGCTGTTTGACTGGGAGAAGTCAGTGAAGACGCTCCTGCAGGCCTGTACTCAACTCCGCCTGCAGTCTGACGATTATCTCCAGTTCTACTACAAACTGTCCAGCAGGCGGATCCACAGCAAAGATGTGAGAATAACATGCACCTAAACATACACCGTTCCTGACCTGACCTGACCCGCTCTCTCGCTCGCTGTACTGCAGGTGCAGGTCATCCCGTGGGTGATCTCAGACAGCAATTTCATCTGCTGTCCCTCCCA
>QVTF01004927.1:0-29782 GCA_003573665.1 Oxygymnocypris stewartii | reverse complement strand
TGAGCTAAACCTTTAACCTTCACTGCACACACAAATAACTCAAACAGACTGACATCAACCGAGGACAGACCTTAAACCCCAGCAGGGCTTCTCTCGTCTGTACCGCTGCTTATTCTGATCCCTCACTTAGACAGAAAGAGACACTTCAAGTGTCCAATCGCGTTGTTTTACAAGCTTCCCTTCATCAAAACAAGCTTATTCAAGTGTGCTATTAGTAAAAATAGGGAAGTCTAATTCTTGTGTACTTCTCAGAAATATACTTAATTACATTTAATATACTTGACTTATACTAGAATCCGAGTTGTCATTGTTATACGGTAGGAGGCGCTAGAACACATCTTCTGTACAGAATTACCAAAACAACACAAGAGAAGAAGAAACAGATGTTTCACGTGTAATCTAACACATCATCAGACATAAACAGCATCATAACTGTGTGAGGTTATGAATAACATATCACCAATGAAGAGTAATAATGACCGTCAAGCTTTGTGTGTTGATCGACTCCATCTACGTCATTCTGAATATAATTCATATCAGCTTTTTGTTCAAAATGTTGTTTATTTATGAAACTTACCCATATTCAGGTGTTTATAAAATAATGCATGAAGCTAGAATAAAACATGTTTGTTTACAAGCAGATACTCTGTTCTTTCTTCTGATGTTTTCAGATATTCATAACAAAATATATACAAGTTAATACCTAAATAGAGACATAGTAGTGTACTTAAAATATGACGTAAAGTTCACTTAAAGAAAACGTACGAGTACACTTGCGGTATAAAACTACTAAACGCGTAGACTATACTTCAGTGTACTAAACATGCTACTACAAGTATTTAATGAGTAAACTATCAGTGGTCCTATACGTTCACTTTTAGTATAGTTGCAGTACAAGCTAAAAACATTGATGTAAACTACTTGAAGTTTACTACTGATATACTTAAAGCATGCTTTTATATACTAGAAAGTGGGCCACTTTAGTCCCGAGGAGTATTGAAATAGTACACTTACAAGTACATGATATTTCTATACTTGCTACATAAAGTATACTTTAAAATATACTTAACTTAAGTATACTTAATGAAATAAACTTGAAGTATACTCCTTTTTGGTGAGGGCGGTTAAGTCTGGTCTAGAAGGACACACTTGGAGTCATTGTGATGATCAGGTGGTTGTTTGTCTCATCTTCTTTCTTCACTCAACAATCTGAAGGGTATTTTCCCAGTTAACAGAGAACGTTCTCACCAACTTCACAAATGATTTTAAGAGTTATATAAAGGACTTTATTAATACTCGATATACATTATCATAACATTCTCAAAACATGTTCATGATATTATTTGTAACATTCTAAGAAACATTTAAAAACCTTTAAAATAAATTTTAACGCTCTTGGAACATTACAAACTAACGTTCACATAACGTAAAAGTATTTATTTAATTAAAAGTAAAGCTAGTAGAATTAAATACTGCTATAAATCACAACAAGACAATGTTTTAGAAATGTTAATGTTTTTACACTGCAAAAAATGAGTCTTGTTTTCTAATATAAATATCTAAACATTATTAAATCAGGATGTATTTACTTGACGAGTAAAACGACTTGAGATATCGTGTCTCGTTTTCTGAAAACATTATCCAAATTTGGTTAGTTTTTGCTCAAAACAAGCCAAAATATCTGCCAAATAATCTTAATTCAAAGACTAAACAAGATTGTTTTTCAGTGGCAGATATTTTTGATTGTTTTAAGCAAAAAATTATATTTTCAGAAAACAATCTTGTCATTTTATGTGTCAAGTAAATGCCTATTAATTCCAGAATTTGTATACATGTATACAAGAAAACAAGACAACAATTCTAATGAAGAAAATAATTTATTGCAGTGTAGGACCTACATTTGTTCCCTGGGTTTGTACTCAATGTACTCAATGCAAGTTTACAGTGTAAACATCCACAGAAGCAGAAGTGTGCTCATCAGTATTTCCTTTATACTGATGCGTTTGTATTGAAGAAGACAATCTTTAGTTAAAGCAGCCAAACACAACATGTCCTGATGCTTTAACACGTTTGAGAGAAAGGACTTCTGGGTAAAATGCTGTAGCTCACACACCTGAGTTTAGAGCGTAATATTAGTGCTTCAAGGTCTTGGTCAAGGCTTCAACTGTCAGAGCTTGTTCTGGATTATAAACCTGAAAGAAAAGCCCAGCGATACTGAACACACACGGGTGTCTCCGAGCCAGATCTCGCTGGCGTTTGGCCGCTGATCAGATCGTGTTTTGCTGCTCATCGAGTTAGAGACAGCGGATGGACAAGAGCCAGACATGAGAGATGTTTTGGAGCTCACGCTGAAAATCATTCTCTCTCACAGTATGGGCTGGGAATACTTCGCTACGCACTAAAAAAATCCTGCATGTTCACAAATCAAGAGCTTTTATTCCTGCTGTATGTTTAGACACCAACTCAGTAACAATGAGATGCGCTCAAATGACCTACTTAACATCATGACTATTGCTCACAGAGCAGGTCAATAACTAGTTAATCACTCAAACACAGAAACCCTTCACAATTACACAAACGCTCCTCTCATCAGCCGATGGATGCTCAAAGACGTGCTATGATGTTCTGCACCATCATTAATAGAGCTGGGTGTTGTTTGATGGTTAAAAAAATGAAGTCATATTTATTCTGACTCTTTTTGCAAAACATTTATTTGCTGCTGAATACCGTGAATAAAATCAGCCGGCTGCATACAAACTGGACTCGATTAAGAGCTTTTGTGTCTAGATTAGAGCCGTGTGATTCTGGATCAATCGAGATAACATTATTTATTTATTTAATGGAGGTTTTAGTTCTCTCCCAATTCTGAAGAACAAATATTAGACAACTAAACAAAATCTAATGGAATTTATGAATGAATGATTCAATGATTCACTTGTTTCATTACTGGATGAATCCAGTGGACTTTACATTTTAAGTATCCGATTCTGGAATTGGAATTGATTTTCGATTCTCAACTCTAATCATTAATCAGACACACAACCAAATAAAATACCTGCTTTACACACGGCAACCAAACAAGCGATTTTCACCTGTCTGTGTGCTTTTATTCAGGTTCATGCAACATTGTCAGCTTTAAATAAAGTGATTCAGAGAATTCAGAAGTTCATTAGCCATGACGGAGATCTTCAGCACATCAACAAACGTACAGCACTGGAATAATTTCCCTGATCACATTTAACAGAGTAATCATTTTCTTATTCTCTAGAACAGATCACACTCAAAGTATAATGAATTCCTATAAAGTACATCTAAACATAACACAAGTGGTAAAAGGTCAAAAATAAACTTCACATTTTTTTGCATCTCTGTTAATGTCCCTGGCACACTCCAGCAACACTGAGACAATATCAATAAACAGCACAACTATGAGGACAACAAAGTGCATCGCCAGTCTTGATCTCAGAGCGGATTCAGAAAATACATTCAAAAACATCCCAAGTCAAAGCTAGAACTAGAACTGGCCTTCGCACTTAGACAAACAGTATAATCATCCATCCGCTCTAGTGGGGAAAACTGGGTTAGGGTGGAAAACAAAGATACCGAAGAGAAAGAAGAACGAGAAAACAGGTTCATTTTAAATGGACTGCATCACTGCAAACGAAACAAACACAATGTTCTGCCACTGAGACGAGTTTAACCACAATACTGACATGCACTTATACAACGCTCTGAAATTAAAAGAGTTTTGTGTATTTTAGCCCAGAAGCTGCAGTGATGTTTTTGCTTCAGTATCATTTGCCCCATTTAGTCACCTTGATGGGAAATGTCCAACAAAGCAAAGAAAGATCACTCTTTATTCTGCGCCTGGTTTTTAGAGAACACATATCGTTCAGGTCTTTAAATGGAGAGAATCACTGATTTAACACCTTTATCCCATCAAATAGAAAACGGTTTCATTAAACTGCTGTTCAACATCACTTTCTGATCTAACGTAATGTCTAAATTCAGTGTGTGTAACTGGACATGTAGCTTCATACCTGCTGCTTTCTAGTTATAAACTCAAGGAATATATTGCTGGAAGAAACCAAGACCAGGCTGGGCTGTTCCCATGAGCCTAACCTTCATTTCCTCGCACTGACAGGCGTAATCGTGGTAAATACAGTTAGTGTAAATATGATGGATATGCCTCCGGTGCTCCCTGACCAATAAAGAAAGCTCAAGGTACCGTGTGACTGATGGTTTGATTGATTAAAGCTGCTGGTTAACGTGAACGACACACTGCGGTTCAACGGTGCACAAGCTCAGTCTGCAAGTGTTTGGGAAACCTGTTTGTAAACAGTCATGGTTTGGTGCAGAAATTACAGCAGTAAGTTTATTGTATAAACATTTCATTGATTGCTTATTGTTTTTTTTTTATATAAGAAGAGTAACCGAGGCGGTATTGCACAGCATACACCGAAACAGAAAGGTCCGGAGAACCATTCATTCGTTTTGACCCATTCTCAGACGTGTGTCCATTACACTACATGGATTCAATTACTTTGAATTCAGTGTGAAGACAAACAGAAATTGGAGTAAAGTTAGATGCTTATGTGTTGACTACAGGTGATGCACAAAATGAGATACTGATACACATCTACACACTGAAGCAAACTTCTAGCAGCTGATATTGAGCACATAACAGGCACAAAGCGGAAGTTCCTGACGTGTGCTGAAGATCTGTGTTTACTCTTCATTAGCTGTAGGGCAAGTAAATGAGAGTCTCCACCTTCACATACGTCAGGCCTCCGCTGGCCGAGCTCCAGTCTCTAAAAGCTCAGAAGTGTTTGTGCGTGTTGTACAGCCGAGCGACACGACCTGCGGCGGAGCTCCATTAACGGCTGCCGCGTTATCAGAGACCTGCAGAGTATAAACGGGGTCAATGCTGCTCTTATTTAACTCCATCTTTTTGCTTCACTGTCTTTATGTTGCCAACGGATTTTATGCAAGTGACCTTATTTACAGCAGGCTGGGGGATGATTATAGAGCTGTTGCTCTGGACACTAAATCACAGCATGCAGGACTTCAAGTTAATGTTGTGAAGCTGTCGAGGAGGTCAGCAAAGAGAACGAGGGTGAGGAGATAAGTGTAAACCATCACCTGAGGAACATTGCACAGCTGAGCCAAGGAAAAGACTCAATATAGCTGTAAAATAATGCATTAATTATATAGGTGAAAAAACTGTCGAAAACTAAAAGTAGTCAAAAACTATTTTATAATGCTTGTATATATTTTTACCCAGTTTGGGGTAAAAAATATATATACATGCATTACAAAAAGTGTAAAGTAATTCAGAAAAAAAAACTAGTAAAACATACAATTATTCCCACATCAAAATAATTACACAAATTATGAGGTCAGTCAAAAAAAATAAAATGTAAAGAACTGGATATTAAAATGACCAATAATTGAAACTGATTTCCAAACACCAGCTGCTAGATTTGGCAATCACAGACAATCAAAACACATTAGACTTCCCTACATACTGAAAAGGAACTTAAAGACCCGATTAAAACCATTAAACCCCCAAAAAGCACCTGGGCCTGAAGGGATCTTACATGAAATTATAAAACAAATAAGCACTAATCTGAGTGCTGAGACACATGAGCAGCTAGAGACTCGCTTTAGACACACAACACCCCGACAGACCATCAGTACAGTAAGAGATGAAACACAGACACATGAGCAGCTAGAGACTCGCTTTAGACACACAACACCCTGACAGACCATCAGTACAGTAAGAGATGAAACACAGACACATGAGCAGCTAGAGACTCGCTTTAGACACAACACCCTGACAGACCATCAGTACAGTAAGAGATGAAACACAGACACATGAGAAGCTAGAGACTCGCTTTAGAGACACAACACCCTGACAGACCATCAGTACAGTAAGAGATGAAACACTGACACATGAGCAGCTAGAGACTCGCTTTAGACACACAACACCCGACAGACCATCAGTACAGTAAGAGATGAAACACTGAGACATGAGCAGCTAGAGACTCGCTTTAGACACACAACACCCGACAGACCATCAGTACAGTAAGAGATGAAACACTGAGACATGAGCAGCTAGAGCCTCGCTTTAGACACACAACACCCTGACAGACCATCAGTACAGTAAGAGATGAAACACTGAGACATGAGCAGCTAGAGACTCGCTTTAGACACACAACACCCCGACAGACCATCAGTACAGTAAGAGATGAAACACTGAGACATAAGCAGCTAGAGACTCGCTTTAGACACACAACACCCGACAGACCATCAGTACAGTAAGAGATGAAACACAGACACATGAGCAGCTAGAGACTCGCTTTAGACACACACACCCTGACAGACCATCAGTACAGTAAGAGATGAAACACAGACACATGAGCAGCTAGAGACTCGCTTTAGACACACAACACCCTGACAGACCATCAGTACAGTAAGAGATGAAACACAGACACATGAGAAGCTAGAGACTCGCTTTAGAGACACAACACCCTGACAGACCATCAGTACAGTAAGAGATGAAACACTGACACATGAGCAGCTAGAGACTCGCTTTAGACACACAACACCCCGACAGACCATCAGTACAGTAAGAGATGAAACACTGAGACATGAGCAGCTAGAGACTCGCTTTAGACACAACACCCCGACAGACCATCAGTACAGTAAGAGATGAAACACTGAGACATGAGCAGCTAGAGCCTCGCTTTAGACACACAACACCCTGACAGACCATCAGTACAGTAAGAGATGAAACACAGACACATGAGCAGCTAGAGACTCGCTTTAGACACACAACATCCCGACAGACCATCAGTACAGTAAGAGATGAAACACAGACACATTAGCAGCTAGAGACTCGCTTTAGACACACAACACCCTGACAGACCATCAGTACAGTAAGAGATGAAACACTGAGACATGAGCAGCTAGAGCCTCGCTTTAGACACACAACACCCCGACAGACCATCAGTACAGTAAGAGATGAAACACAGACACATTAGCAGCTAGAGACTCGCTTTAGACACACAACACCCCGACAGACCATCAGTACAGTAAGAGATGAAACACAGACACATTAGCAGCTAGAGACTCGCTTTAGACACACAACACCCCGACAGACCATCAGTACAGTAAGAGATTAAACAGACACATTAGCAGCTAGAGACTCGCTTTAGAGACAACACCCTGACAGACCATCAGTACAGTAAGAGATGAAACACAGACACATGAGCAGCTAGAGCAGGGGTCTCAAACTCGCGGCCCGGGGGCCATTTGAGGCCCGGGATAATATTTTGTGGCCCCCTACTTGACATCAAAGTTTAGTGTTAGAGCAGCCCGCACGTTGTTCTCAAAAGCACCTTTTTTTTCTTGCCACGCTTTTATTTTATTATTTTTATCACTTATGGGCTACCATATAGAGGTCTGCATTCCCGCGGCTGATTTCTTGTGACCAGATTTCTTGCGACACGGGATTAAATTCCCGAATAAAACGCGGCAGCGGCCAGTAACTCTGGTGCAATTTAAACGGGAGCGGGCGGTCTAACAATATCCCATTCATGACGTCCTTTCAGAACAGGATATCTGCGCTTTATTCAAGAATCGGTACAGCCTTTACTCAACTGTTATGCACGCGTTGCACCCATGAATCAGTGCTTTGTTTTATTTGTGAGGTTTGTGCACAGCATGTGCATAACAAAGCTCAGAGCAGGCTGTACCAGTGGTGAATATATGGCCCGCAGACAGAACAGGCAGGTTGTCATTGAGTGACAGAGCAGAATAAAGATAAAGCAAAGTGTGGATGTGCTGTCCTTGAAGAACGTTCAACTCGGTTTTGTTTATATTTTGCTTAGCCTATCATTTAAATTGCAGATGTATAATTTATTTATTTTTCTTCTGCGACACTTTTCCGAGGCTACTGTGTTTACAGCAATATTTTTTGTATTTTAACAAGACGAATACAATTATAATAGGCTATTTTTGTACAAACTACTTTTTTTCCCCTCTGCGACACTTTTTCCTATTGTGTTATAAAGGTTAAACTAATTGTGTCCTGACAAGACGAATAAAAAGGAATACAATTTTTGTATATATATTTTCTCTGTGACACTTTTTTTCCTACTGTGTTGGCAGCAAAATGTTAAACGTTTAATATTTTGCTCTCAATAAAAGATTGACTCTTGACAAGACGAATAAAAAATAAATACAATTTTGTGCAGACTATACTTTTATTTGTTAGCCTATCTCACTTTCTTTCAGTAAAGGAAATTTAAATGTGTGATTCTGAAAACAAGATCTAAATTGAAGCACTGCCAGCTCTATGGCAGCAAGGAGTAGGCAAGAGAAGCCTATGCTCTGAAGAACCGTTCATGTTCATAAGGACCGTTCATGAAGAAACTTTCATGTTCAAAAAGAAAAGTTCAAATTCAGAAGAACCGTTCATGTTCAGAAGAAACATTCATGTTGAAGAACTGTTAATAATAAAGATTGAGAAAATTGGATAAGTTGTGCTCCTTTTTTTGGAATACGTGAAACCCTTTTTTTATGGAATACTTAATGCAACCCAGCCTGACCCAGACTCTTCCTCCAGCGGCCCCCAGGTAAGTTGAGTTTGAGACCCCTGAGCTAGAGACTCGCTTTAGACACACAACACCCTGACAGACCATCAGTACAGTAAGAGATGAAACACTGACGCATGAACAGCTAGAGACTCGCTTTAGACACACAACACCCTGACAGACCATCAGTACAGTAAGAGATGAAACACTGACGCATGAACAGCTAGAGACTCGCTTTAGACACACAACACCCTGACAGACCATCAGTACAGTAAGAGATGAAACACTGACATGAGCAGCTAGTGACTCGCTTTAGACACACAACACCCCGACAGACCATCAGTACAGTAAGATATGAAACACTGAGACATGAGCAGCTAGAGACTCGCTTTAGACACACAACACCCTGACAGACCATCAGTACAGTAAGAGATGAAACACTGAGACATGAGCAGCTAGAGACTCTATAGACACACAACATCACTAAACAGCTCGACAGACGCTAGAAAACATGACAGAGCTGCACGTTCTGACAGAATGCAGAAAACTCACAAATAATGACATAATTATTTATATAGCACGATTTAAAAACAACCCGGGTTGACCAATGTGCTTTACAATAACAAACCACAAACAAGAATAAAACAGACAGAAACAATTAACATTTTAAAAGAGTACAATAAAAGAAAAATGCTTCAACATAATAAAAAAGTATCAAATGCTTAATCAAACAGAAATGTTTTTAACTTGTAAAAACAGACAAAGATGATGCCAGTCTAATGGAGATGGGCAAATCACTCCCAAGTCTAGGGCAGCTACAGAAAAACTTTTTATAATCAAAAAGTTAAATTTTTATATCCACTCTGTAGCGCACCGGCAACCAATGTAATGAACGTAAGACAGGCACACCGTTAAAGGTCTCGCCGCTACATTTTGGATTGATTGTAATCGGGACAGCTGAATGACTAAGCCCAACGTAAAGGGAATTACAGTAGTCCAACCTTGAAGAAATAATGGATTACTTTTTCAAAAAAAAATTTAAGAAAGAAAAGACTTTACTTTCGATAAAAGTCGAAGCTGGAAAAAGCAAGATTTCACCACATGATAATCTGCCTGTCGAATTACAAAGATTAGACTTATAAGAAGGGTTGTTTCCAATAAAGGTGAATATATTTCAAATTCACAAGTCTTTCTATTCCAAGAAACAAATCAATAATATTGAGGACTTGTCTTGCCCTCGGGGGTGTTTCTGTACACTGGAGGACCAGAACACAAACATGGGTCTCGGCTCAGCTGTGACTACGCTGAAAGCGATTAATAATCACATGCACCAAGCACAAGAGTGAGCATAGGATATAAAAATGAGATCAATATTGTAAATACAACATCAATAATTTTCCTTCTGTGTCGGGTCTCCTACAGTCTGGATCCTGAATGAAGACGAGTTAAGAACTGATCTAGAATCAGAATGTCTCTCTAAATAACACACGCTCTTGACTGTAGTGTAAACTGAAGACTATTAACGAGCTGGACTTCTGTCTCAATATAAGAGAGGTCAATGTGGATTATTAACCCTTTAGAATACTGTTCCATCATTAATGAATAACAGCACAAGAACCCATGAGCAACGTAATATTAGCAGTCTAGTAACTATACAAGAAACGTTGATTAATGTATTAATACGTAATAGTGCTTAGTCGAATGTGGTAGTTCACTATTAGCTAATCAGTAACTAATGATTATTTCATACCTCCCCAAGAACTACAGGTCTGCAATTAATATGAATAATGCATAATGTATAATTAATTCTAACGTGAAGGTCATGTAATAAATAAGACTGAAGCCGCAATGCTGTGGAAGCCATGAAATAATCTAATATCAGTTTTATATATTTGGGATCAGAAATAAGAGTAAATGCAGGCTTTCTATCTGAGGTGATGTGGAGGAGAACATTCTGTTAGTGATTAGAGATCATGCATTAATTACTGCTCACAAAACAACAACATCATTTACATAAATCTCCGTCAAGCCAATTATTTATCGTCTATTTTCTATCTTAAATTCCGATTTTACACACAATAATTTTTGTTTCTATAACGTGTGAATATATATACGGGTATATACGGGTGCCGCTAACACAGCTAATACACTTTTTCACACACGCATACACACATTTAACATTGTTTCACTGCTACTTGCTTTAATGGCGGATTTGTGTCTACCTTTGTGTGCAGGTGAGGACACGTTCGAGCTGCATTCGGTGCATTCGGTGCAGCTGGAGCAGGAGGCCGTGGAGAGACGGATCCGCGAGCTGCTTGGGAAACAGGCCCAGCTGAGGAAACGGAAAGCAACGCTGTAAACATCTCGGGCTGACGCTCATAAGTCCGGGGTAAGTATGCAGTGCGCTGCTAACGCTCCCACCACCTCTACTCCGTGTTTTCTCTGCACAGGCCCCGTGCACCCGGGACGCGATCATCACAGATGGCCTTCACTCCGGCGCCGGGAAACCACGGACCCTGGGTGCAGCAGCGGAAGACGCGATCCAGGCCCCGGGCGACGACTTCCCCCCTCCGGTCTTCGACATCTCATCCCGGAACCGCTTCGCCCCTCTCTGCGAGACTGATCGTGACGCTGTGGTCAACGGAGACTCAATCGTCCGGCATTCGTGCTACGTTAGCTGAAGGTCAGCTGGTGCTCGTGTTCTTGATGTTTCTGTGCAGATACCCGCGATCCTGAAGGATGACGAGAGCGTTGCAGCTGTTGTGATTCACGCGGGGGCTAACGACACCAAGCTGCGGCAGACGAAGACACTGAAGAAGGACTTCAGGAGCCTGATCGAGATGGTACGCAGCACATCCTGCGGCGACGATCATCGTGTCAGGACCTCTTCCCACGTATCGACGAGGACACGAAAGTTCAGTAGACTTTTGCTTTAAATGAATGGTTGTTTTCATGGTGTACAGAGCAGAAAATTCTCTTTGTTAATAATTGGAATCTTTTCTGGGAGCGTCCTAGGCTATTTCGTGCTGATGGCCTGCACCCCAGCAGAGTCGGTGCGGAACTCCTGTCGGACAACATCACCAGAACGCTACGCTCCATCTGACTAGTAAGCCAATTCTCCAATAACAGCTATGATGACTTTTGTTCTACCCACTTAAATGATAAAGGTACTTGCAGTGTCCAATCTATACAGACTGTGTCTGTTCCCCGAATAGTGAGTTCAAAATATAAATTGAATGCAGGATCTAGAACAAATCTGATCGTGATTAAACCAGAAAAATGCTAAATAAATGAACAAAAACAATTTTTAAAACTTGGGCTCCTAAATATCCGATCACTCACACCGAAAGCAGTTATTGTAAATGAAATAATCACAGATAATAGTTTTGATGTACTCTGTCTGACTGAAACCTGGCTTAAAACAAATGATTATTTTGGTCTAAATGAATCTACTCCACCAAGCTACTGTTATAAGCATGAGCCTCGTCAGACTGGTCGTGGCGGCGGTGTCGCAACAATATATAGTGATATTCTCAATGTTACTCAGAAAACAGGATACAGGTTTGACTCATTCGAAATACTTATGCTCAATGTTAAACTGTCAGATAAGCAAAATAAATCTGTCCTATCTTGCTCTGGCTACTGTGTATAGACCGCCAGGCCATATACAGATTTTCTAAAAGAATTTGCAGATTTCTCTCAGACCTATTGGTTAATGTTGATAAAGCACTAATTGTTGGAGATTTTAACATTCACGTTGATAATACAAATGATGCGTTAGGACTTGCGTTTACTGACCTAATAAACTCTTTTGGCGTCAAGCAAAATGTCACCAGGCCGACACATCGTTTTAATCATACGCTAGATTTAATAATATCGCATGGAATTGATCTAACTGATATAGATATCATACCTCAAAGTGATGATTGACCATTTCCTTGTATCGTGCATCTGCATATTACTGATATTAACTATATGGCTCCGCGTTATCGTCCAGGAGAATTATTATTCCAGCCACTAAAGACAGATTAACCAATAACCTGCCTGATTTATCTCAACTGCTCTGTGTACCCATAAATACAGATGAACTAGACACAATTACTACAACATGGTAACTATCTTCTCTAATACGTTAGAAACTGTTGCACCCATCAAATTAAAAAAGGTTAGAGAAAAAAGTGCTGCGCCATGGTACAACAGTTATACCCATTCTCTCAAGAAAGAAACTCGTATCTTGAGCGCAAATGGAGAAAAACTAACTTGGAAATCTTTAGAATTGCGTGGAAAAACAGTATGTCCAGCTATAGACAGGCTCTAAAAACTGCAAGAACCGAGTATATCCGCAAACTCATAGATAATCACCAAAACAATCCAAGGTTTTTATTTAGCACAGTGGCTAGATTAACAAATAAACAGATGTCACCCGATCTAAATATTCCCTCACAGTTTAATAGTAATGACTTTATGAATTTCTTTACTGATAAAATAGATAATATCAGAAATACAATAACAAATGTAGATTCTACAGCGTCTAGTACTTCAGCATCATTCATCGCACCCAAAGAAAAACTACAGTGCTTTACAACTATAGGACAGGATGAGCTAAATAAACTTATCACTGCATCTAAACCAACAACATGTTTATTAGATCCTGTACCAACTAAACTATTGAAAGAGTTGTTACCTGTAGCAGAAGAACCGCTTCTCAATATTATTAACTCCTCGCTATCTTTAGGTCACGTCCCAAAACCATTTAAGCTGGCAGTTATTAAGCCTCTTATTAAAAACCAAAATTAGATCCTTGTGAACTGGCAAATTACAGGCCCATCTCAAATCTTCCGTTTATGTCGAAAATATTAGAAAAAGTAGTGTCTGCTCAACTGTGCTCCTTTTTGCTAAAAAATGATATCTATGAAGAATTTCAGTCAGGTTTCAGGCCCCGCCATAGCACAGAAACTGCACTTGTTAAAATTACAAATGACTTGCTTCTTGCGTCAGACAAAGGCTGCATCTCGTTGCTAGTTTTACTTGATCTTAGTGCTGCGTTCGACACTATAGATCATGACATACTGATAGATCGCTTACAAAACTATACAGGTGTTCAAGGGCAGGCTCTAAGATGGTTTAGATCCTACCTGTCCGATCGCTACCACTTTGTTTATTTAAACGGGGAGTCATCTCAATTATCACCAGTAAAGTATGGAGTACCACAAGGATCTGTCCTAGGTCCGCTATTATTTTCATTATATATGTTGCCCCTTGGTAATATTATTAGAAAATACGGGATTAGTTTCCATTGTTATGCTGATGACACTCAACTATATATCTCAACAAAACCAGATGAAACTTCGAAACTATCTAAGCTAACAGAGTGTGTTAAAAATATAAAAGATTGGATGACCAGTAATTTTCTCCTATTAAATTCAGATAAGACAGAGATATTACTTATTGGACCTAAAAACAGTACACAGAATCTCTTGGATTACAATTTGCAACTAGACGGATGTAATGTTACTTCCTCTACAGTTAAAAATCTGGGTGTTATATTAGACAGCAACCTATCTTTTGAAAATCATATTTCCAATGTTACAAAAACAGCATTCTTCCATCTTAGAAACATTTCCAAGCTACGGAACATGTTAAGTGTTTCTGATGCAGAAAAGTTAGTTCATGCATTCATGACCTCTAGACTGGACTATTGTAATGCACTGCTAGGTGGTTGTCCTGCATCTTCAATAAACAAGCTACAGATAGTACAAAATGCTGAGGCTAGAGTCCTTACCAGGTCAAGAAAATATGACCATATTACTCCAATTTTACAGTCTCTGCACTGGCTACCTATTAAGTTTCGTATCAGTTACAAAATATTATTACTTGCCTATAAGGCCCTAAATGATTTAGCTCCTGCGTACCTAACTAATCTTTATCACGCTACAATCCAACCCGCTCCCTAAGGTCGCAAAACTCTGGACTCTTGGTAGTACCTAGGATAGCAAAGTCCACTAAAGGAGGTAGAACTTTTTCATATCTGGCTCCTAAACTCTGGAATAGCCTTCCTGATAACGTTCGGGTTCAGACACACTCTCTCTGTTTAAATCTAGATTAAAGACGCATCTCTTTAGCCAAGCATTCATATAATGCATCTCACAATCTTGTACTGCCAGTCTATCTGAACAAATGCACATTATTATGCTTTAGCTTGGGTTAACTGATAATTTCATCCAGGGTTATTCCTGGATGGAGCAGCTGCTACGCTAATTGTCTTACTGTTTCTATGTTTCTGCCACGGGATTAACATCCCGTGGTAGCCAGGAATTACACAAGCTTCAGTCTGGATCCTACCCTTAAACGATAGAGATGACCGAACACCTGAGAAGAGACGATGACAACCCCTCAGAGGACCTCAGAGGAAGCCAACCATCAGCGATTAGACTGACTTAACCAAAGTCTGCCATAAATGGAGGATCAGCACCTGGAGACAACCTCTACAGCCCCTACAGCCCTAAACGTCAGTGGAGTCTAGGACACATAGATGAGCCCCAGAGACAGATCTCCAGTGAGAACCTCGTCGCCTAGACATCCATCGGGGAAAGACCCCTGGAACCAGTGGACCACTTACACTCTGACTTTGCTGCAGTTGGAACAAACTACTGATTCGTCTGGCCGGAGGGGAACTGGCCCCCCGACTGAGCCTGGTTTCTCCCAAGGTTTTTTCTCCATTCTGTCACCGATGGAGTTTTCGTTCCTTGCCGCTGTCGCCTCTGGCTTGCTCAGTTGGGGACACTTCATTTCCAGCACAATCATCGACTTGATTGCACAGATATTATTTAAACTGAACTAAGCTGGACAACAATGCAATTACTAAATTCAATAATGAAATGCATTCAGCTGATAATTGAGTGTTAAATCCTGTCATTTTTACATTATTGACACAATTTGCCTATTTTTATATTGTGCAGTGCTTTGTTACAATTTGTATTGTTAAAGCGCTATATAAATAAAGGTGACTTGACTTGACTTGACATAAAGGCCTCTATACATACAGTGCAAAAACAAGCACTAACAACTATATTTCACTGCTTCTTTCCCTCGAGGTCCACTTGTAGTAAATATGACAGATATGCCTGAGGTGAGGAACAGCTTTCTGAAAGTCAGAGGATGTGTTAATTTGTTATTAGACAGCGGCTGCTCGCTTAAAAACAGCTGATTATCAGCGCTGATTAAACTCTAATGAGCTGTGCTGGAAAACATCAAGAACGCTTTGAATTAAATGCCACTTATAGATTCACAATAAAGAGGGTGTGTGTGTGTGTGTGTGTGTGTGTGTGTGTGTGTGTATGAGTGTGTGCGTGTGAGTAAGTGTGTGAGTGAGTGAGTGAGTGAGTGAGTGTGTGTGTGTGTGTGTGTGTGTGTGAGGTGTGAGAGGGTGTGTGTGTGTATGAGTGTGTGTGTGTGAGTGCGTGTGTGTGTGTGTGGTGTGTATGAGTGTGCGTGTGTGTGTGTGTGTGTGTGTGTGGTGTGTGTGTGTGTGTGTGTGTGTGTGTGTGAGTGCGTGTGTGTAAGTGAGTGAGAGTGCTGGTGCGTGCGTGCATGCGAGCGCGAGCGAGCGTGCGGCGCGCGTGTAAGTGAGTGAGAGAGTGTGTGTGTGTGTGTGTGTGTGCGCGTGTGTGTGAGTGCGTGTGTGTAAGTGAGTGAGAGTGCGTGTGTGTGTGTGTGTGTGTGTGGAGAGAGAGAGAGTGAGTGTGCGCTGTAAGTGAGTGAGAGTGTGTGTGTGTGTGTGTGTTTGTGTGTGCGTGCACGTGTGTGTGTGAGTGAGTGTGCGTGCGTGCGTGCGTGAGTGTGTGTGTGTGTGTGAGTGTGAGAGGTGTGTGTGTGTGTGTGCGTGGTGTGTGTGAGAGTGAGAGTGGTGTGTGAGTGTGAGTGTGTGTGTGTGAGAGTGTGTGTGTGTGTGTGTGTGAGAGAGAGAGAGAGTGAGTGTGCGCGTGTAAGTGAGTGAGAGTGCGTGTGTGTGTGTGTGCGCGTGTATGAGTGAGTGTGCGTGCGCAAGTGAGTGAGTGTGTGTGTGTGTGCACGTGTGTGAGTGTGCGTGCGTGTGTAAGTGAGTGTGTGTGTGTGTGCGCGTGTAAGTGTGTGTGTGTGTGTGTGTGCGCGTGTGTGTGTTATCACGTTTATCCTCGCCACACCTTTGTCTTCTTATATCATAAGCACCACACAATGAATTCCAGAACAATCCGAGTGTGAGGTTGTGAAGCGGAGCTGTATTCATGTTACCCCTCAGAGCTGCATCATTCACATACAAACAAGCACATTTAACAGCACAGACACGCCTAATTGTTTAAATGTCAAACGGCCAATAAAGCGTCTGACAGCGTGTCACTTCCAGTGTGTTTCCTGATGTAGCGCGCGATTAAACAGCGGCGTTACCGCACGGACATTTACCCATGCGCTCCTTTATTCCCCGTCTGACTGCCATAAAGAGAGTGACTCTCTTCTGCTCTCTGCAATTAAAACTGACATTAAGAAATCCCTGAACGCTGACATTTAATCAGATCCATCATTCTGTACATGCTGGAGACCTCATGTTCTTTGTGGGCCTGTGATAAGGTTACTCAACCCAATCACAACAGATGCATGGACTCTCTCAAACACAAGACATGTCCAGTGTATCTCTCTTCTGAGACCACTGCTGTAAAGCATCAGGATTATTGTATTTATGTATTTTTAACCCCAGCAGCAAGGCTATCTTCATCGCAAAAACTGAATAAGTAACAACTCATGCTTTATGCATTTTAGATTTCTTGTCTAGTATTGATCTTAAACGTCTTCCTGTTAACTATATGAGTTAATACAAAGACAAATCTATATATACTGATGGAGTAAATATTGTAGCCTGTTATGAATGATTTTAATCTTATGGGTGTTATTTCATATAAAGCAATCCTGCTTCAGGAGCATGATGGCAAAGACTGAAAGACTGAGGAAGAGCTTCTTCCCTCAGGCCATCAGGCTCCTAAACTCAAACTCAGTCTCATAAACACTCACAAATCAACTGTAAATATCATCACATTCTCATCATTGCTGCTCCATGTACAATACCATAAACAACCCGTCTGCACATCCCTCTTATTCACATTACTATTTATTAAGTCCCAGTACACTGTTTTTTTTTCTTTTTTTGTACATCTTATTGTTTTCTTTGCACATCTTGTTTTTTTGCACATCTCATTGTCTTTGCACATCTTATTGTTTTTTGCACATCTCATTGTCTTTGCACATCTCATTGTTTTTGCACATCTTATTGTTTTGCACTTTTTTATTTCATTGCACATTTTACTCTTATTTCTCATTTTCTTACCATATGTATGCCCTTGTGTTACGTTACTTATATAATTTGTATTCTTATTGTTTTGCACTGTCCACTGAGCGGACCTGATTCGATTGCATTTCACTTCTAGTTATGCCCTGTATAACTATTATGTGACAAATAAAGAAACCTTGAACCTTGACCTTGCTGTAACAATATTTGACCCCAAAAAAGTGCAAAAGACCATTATCGTTACACTTGGCGACAGATGCATGCTCCTCTCACACTGTGTGTTTCTCGAGTTTTTAATGTTTAATATTGTCAGATGAGCGTCGCTTTCCGCTGGAATAACAGCTCGGGTTGTTTTGAACCACGGCGGGTGTAAAGTGTGATATTTCCACTCTTTATCACACAGTTTCATTACGCCGGGAGAAAATGCTGTTGATGTGACACACTGGAAAGGTCATGTTGTCATATTTTATACAACAATAAAGAGTGTGAGAAATTTGACCTTTTGACCTTGACATATGCTTGGTCAATGCATGCAATTTCACACTCTTTTTTTCGCTCTCTCTTACAAACACTCTCACACACAAACACACACACACACACACACTCTCGCACACACACACGCTCTGGCACACACTCTCCACACACACACTCTGTCACACACACTCATCTCTCACACACACACACACACACACATGCACACAACACCACTCACTCTCTCTCACACACACACACACTCGTCACACAACACACTCACTCTCACTCTTCTCACACACACACACTCTCTCTCACACACACACACACACACTCTCTCACACACACACACACACTCTCTCTCTCACACGCTCTCTCTCTCACACACACACACACACACTCTCTCTCTCACACGCTCTCTCTCTCTCACACACACACACACTCTCTCTCTCACACACGCTCTCTCTTCTCACACGCGCTCTCTCTCTCTCTCTCTCACACACACACACACACACACACACACACACTCTAGAGTCACTGGTGTGTCAGACCGTGGGCTTTGGGTCTCTTCAGCATCAGAACAAACTCTTTCTGCTGACTGCACCAAACGCACGGGAGCCCAGAGACCTTTCTCTGACTCAATCATTTCTGCAAGTCAGCGAATATTTCAGTACAATTCATTACAAATCCTACGAGGTTTAATTTATGGATTAGCGGAGGAGAGATATTTGGACATAGCGACTTTTGTGTTGAACCAGCTTGAAAGTGAACCTTGATGATCTGCCAAAACAAGCAGAGGACTACAAGAGTAAAGCACCGAGAGAATACACTGTTAGTGACCATACAGACACAAAGCCTTACAGTCCATCTACCATTTATAAATACTTAGCTATGCAAGCACAGATTGAAATAGGTCTAACATGTTCCTAGAGGTGTAGTGTGATGCTGAAAGACAGAGAGATCCCACCGGTCCTTCTCATGACAGAACATCCAGCGCAGATGGAGGAGAATCTCAATCTGTTGAGTGCCCTTGTAATGGATTTAATCAAATGACGCGCTCTGAAGACCCAAACTGAACCAAATGATTCCCGAACACGCTCTGAAGCTCCGAACTGAACCAAATGATTCCCGAACACGCTCTGAAGCCCCGAACTGAACCAAATGATTCGCGAACGCGCTCTGAAGCCCCGAACTGAACCAAATGATTCCCAAACACGCTCTGAAGCTCCGAACTGAACCAAATGATTCGCGAACGCGCTCTGAAGCCCCGAACTGAACCAATGATTCCCAAACACGCTCTGAAGCTCCGAACTGAACCAAATTCCCGAACACGCTCTAAAGCCCCGAACTGAATCAAATGATTCGCGAACGCGCTCTGAAGACCCGAACTGAACCAAATGATTCCCAAACACGCTCTGAAGCTCCGGAGTCCGAACTGAACCAAATTATTCCCGAACACGCTCTGAAGCCCCGAACTGAATGAAATGGTTCGCGAACGCGCTCTGAAGCCCCGAACTGAACCAAATATTCCCGAACACGCTCTGAAGCCCCCGAACTGAACCAAATGATTCCCGAACACGCTCTGAAGCGCCGAACTGAACCAAATGATTCCCAAACGCGCTCTGAAGCCCGAACTGAACCAAATGATTCCCGAACACGCTCTGAAGCTCCGAACTGAACCAAATGATTCCCGAACGCGCTCTGAAGCCCGAACTGAACCAAATGATTCCCGACACTATCTGAAGCTCCGAACTGAACCAAATGATTCGCGAACGCGCTCTGAAGCCCGCGAACTGAACCAAATGATTCGCGAACGCGCTCTGAAGCCCCGACCTGAACCAAATGATTCGCGAACACGCTCTGAAGCCCGAACTGAACCAAATGATTCGCGAGACGCGCTCTGAAGCCCCGAAACTGAACCAAATGATTCCCGAACACGCTCTGAAGCCCCGAACTGAACCAAATGATTCCCGAACACGCTCTGAAGCCCCGAACTGAACCAAATGATTCCCGAACACGCTCTGAAGCCCCTGAACTGAACCAAATGATTCCCGAACACGCTCTGAAGCTCCGAACTTGAACCAAATGATTCCCGAACACGCTCTGAAGCCTCCGAACTGAACCAAATGATTCGCGAACACGCTCTGAAGCCCCGAACTGAACCAAATGATTCCCGAACACGCTCTGAAGCTCCGAACTGAACCAAATGATTCGCGAACGCGCTCTGATGCCCGGATCTGAATCCATAATCATCGCAAGTAGATGCTGTGCAGGTGAACCTCCCTCCCCTGATCTCAAAGAAACGCTAATAATAATAATAAATGGAGAAAAGGTTAGGCCTTCCACAATTGAAACACAGGAGTAAAACTGATTTACATTAAACATACTGTATTCTCTTTTTAGAGGGAGAGAGATAGAGTGTTAGTGTGTGTCAGATAATCCGTTCCAACCAGGTAAACTGTTTAATATAATATCTATATATTTGTATTCTGTAAATTGCAGCTTGTTTCTGATTTCACAGACAGCCAATCACAGCGCAGCATGAGGAACAGCGGAGGCGGAGTTTGTCTAATTTGTTCTGTTCATTTAACCCAGAAAAGGGTTTTAATTCTGGGACACTGAAGACGTGAAAACATGAACAACCAAAACAACAGCCTGACGCTAAGGGTTCGAGTCCAGACTACTGTATCATCACTGGAACTAGATAGGAAATATTCACACATATTCTCCACATTAACCATAAAAACCGCCAAGCCCTAAACACACGAGACAATATCATCCAACAGTTTTCCTTTAGAAAATCAATAGAAACTCACATAGACTTTGTGTCGTCGTCTTCTGGAACCTTTCAAAGAATCCATCCTGTTATTATTCCACAAACGACTGCAAGTCAAAGGTCAAGATGTTGTTCATTACAGGCCTGCAAGCCCATTAATTACACATATCTGCATTTCCTCCTTTCACACATATCAAATTAAAAGTCCCCTGCACTTCCTGTTGTTCTCAGGAATTATGAATAAACTGCTTTATTTACCTTTAAAACCCTTATAAACACATGCAGGGTCACCGGTACAATATCTATGATGTTCCTTAATGTACTTAATGCAGTACACAGAGCAACGTCTCAACGTTGGCAACGTTTATATATAAAATACAAAACATTAGAAAAGCTAGTACGTTTTTTTTATAGAATCAGAATAGATATAACTAGAGTTCGAGGGTCAGATAAAGACGGGAGAGATGTGTTTAGCCGATTCTTGAAGATGTCTGAGGATTGAGTTGTTCAGGAGGGAACAGTTAATGTAAAGTGATTTTGTGTCTCTATGGGAATGGACAGTAAAGCGTCGTTCACGTGCAGAACACAAGCTTCTAGAGGAACATAGATCTGAAGTAATGAGTTTAGGTAAAGGTGCAGAGCCAGAGCTGGTTTTGGAGGCAAACATTAAAGCTTTACATTGTAATAGTCCAGTCTGGAGCCGAACAAGAGCTTGAACATGATGTTCTGAAAGAAAGGACCTGGTCTTCTTGATGTTGAATAAAGCAAATCTGCAGGACCAGGGTTTTAGCAATGTGCTCTGAGAAAACCTGATCATCAATCATAACTACAAGGTTTTGGCTGTTTCTGAAGAAGTTATGGTTGATGAGCCTGAATGGTGAAGTTATGGGTTTGCTGAAACCACAAGCAGTTATTTTTGGCAAGGTTGAGTTGAAGATAATGGTCCTTCATCCAGCATTGATTACATTGTGACATGATCAGTGATACACTGATTTAACCCACCCACACCACAACACTCTCTCTCTCTCTCTCACACACACACACTCTCTCTCTTTCACTCTCTCACACACACACACACTCTCTCTCTCTCTCTCACCACTTACGCATTTAGCATACGCTTTTATCCAAAGCGACTTACAATTGCATTCAGGTTATACATTTTTTTTGTCAGTATGTGTTCCCTGGGAATCGAACCCACAAACTTTTGCGCTGCTGACGCAATGCTCTACCACTGAGCCACACAGGAACACATAAACAACAAAAACACCAATGTTCCCAAATGTCAACTGAATTATTATCATTGCTGTTGTTCGTTAACCTGCTGATATATTTTACAGCTTTGTAACAGTTGCTATATATATATATATATATACAGAAACAGACCATAGTTTCATTTCTCATAGCAACTTTATTAAAATTACATATAAAAATATAAACAAAGAGCAAGAATATATAAATAGTTTGTTTTGTACCGCCGCTCGTACATAATATGTAATGATCTACAAATGTAGCATAAATCTGATGGAGGTAGTGTAGCTCATCGCTCTCGACTGGTTAGTTATGATTGAGTCAGAAACTACATCATAAAGCATATTCAGAAATACATAATCATACATTCAGATCTCCAGCCACTGGCTGCCAAGGCAATATGCCATACTCCGGGGTTACTAATTACTCCAAAGCTGAATATACTACTCGTTACTAGTGACCCTAGTGAAAAACAGATAATTTAAATACATGCATTTCATGCTAAGTGTGCTATAAATACATATTCACATTTATGTACTGCAATTGTACGTTAAGTACCTAATCTGGTTTACTACACTAATTAATGCACTTTTAATTATGCAATTAAAGATATGCATACGTGATTGTGCTTCAGGTACAACTTTAAAGACTGATTTTATATCATTATAATCAAAACAGTCATTTTTATATCAATAAGTCTGATATGTTATAATAGATTTGAACTATACTTAGCACGAAATACATGTATTTTAAATACATACATTTTTTTTAGTAGGGTACTAAAAGTATTAATTAATACTTTATTTCTGGCAACAGTAATTAGTTACATCGCTTTTCTTGAAGTTGCATATCTCCTCATTAAATTCTTCTAAAATATTACTAACAATAACTCTTGATTAATAACAGTAATGTTTACGTATAAGTGTGGTATTAATCTCATTAATTGTCATGTGTCATAATTATACCCGTACACGATTATATTCCATGATGAGAAATCATATAAATTCATAAGAAAATGCTTTATCACAAAATCAATGTAATGCAATATTTCCATAATTTTTCATATTTCATACGCCTGCTGATTTCATGTGTCTGTGCAAGTCATGAAAATTATGAAAATAAATCTATGAATTATTGGATGGTTCGAGGCATCGGAAGTAACTAAGTAACGAGCTGTTTTATGATAGTAACTGTAATATTATTAGTAGTACATTACACTACTAGTTACTGCAAAAATCAATATTATTACTGTAACTGACTAGTCTTAGGAGAAACAATGCACTTCTATAATGTACTTAACGTACTTAATACACTAATAATGATTCTTTAGTACTTCTTCAGATCATGTAAGTGTGCTATTTTGGATCACTAGCTTAAATGCAGTTTTAACACTATCTCACCTCTATAGTCAGCACTTGTAGTGTACTAGTGTGTGAGAGAAGTGCACTACAAGTGCTGACTAAATGCAGAGATACACATTTAGTTCATATATAATTTTTAGTGTATTAAGCCCTAAACGAATGCGCAAACATGCAGCACTTTAAGTTCGTCTCCTGGGGATATGCCACTGGTCACTAGCGTGAGTCTGGAGTTCATGGACTGATGGTCAAAGCGTGGGAGCGGCGTACACACAGGGAGGGCAGCTCCGCTGGGAACGGCTCCACCGGGCCCCGGACCCGGCCCCAGTCTGTGAGGATGCAGTCGATGACGGCCTCGTCCAGCAGTGGCTCCGGCCAGCAGAGGGCCTCGGGGGCCGGGTCCAGTCCTATCTTGCTGTAGGCGTCGAAGCTACTGGCCAGAGAGCGGATCTGCCGGGCCAGCATCCTGATCTCTTCCCGCTCCGCATCGCTGTACAAGCAAGGGTCCCTCTGCAGGGGGCGACGGCTCCGGGGACAGAAACACACCGAAGTCCTCCAGAGCCTCGCAGACGCCGTACACCGGGACCAGGTGAGCCTCGGCTGGACAGAGCGGGTCAGAGAACGGGTCGGGGAGCGACTGAGGCAGAACAGAGCGCACCCAAGCCGTCAGACAGGAAGTCAGAGGAGCAGCGGGAGGAAGTGGGGCTGTAGGGCGGGTGCAGAAGAAGAACGCTAGCGAGTCTGCACTGGAGTCTGAGCTCCTCCGGAGCGGATCGCAGTCCCTCGGGACACAAGCCGGCGGAGACGTCTGCGCAGTGCCGTATAGTTTGTCTCTGAGATAGACCGCCTCCATTTCACTGCAGAACAGAAACCATGAGAAAATCAGAAACCATGAGAAAATCAGAAATCATGAGAAAAATCTGAAATCATGAGAAAATCAGAAATCATGAGAAAATCAGAAATCATGAGAAAATCATGAGAAAATCAGAAATCATGAGAAAATCAAATCATGAGAAATCATGAGAAAATCAGAATTCATGAGAAAATCATGAAATCATGAGAAAATCATGAAATCATGAGAAAATCATGAGAAAATCAGAAATCATGAGAAATTAGAAATCATGAGAAAATCATGAGAAAATCAAATCATGAGAAAATCAGAAATTATGAGAAAATCAGCAGAGTTAGGGATCAAAAAACAATTACAATTCCAGAATGGTGCAGAGACAGAATAAACAGGTCTGATATCTAATGTTTAAGCACACTGGAATCGATGGTAATCAGAAGAAGCAGCTGATAACCCAGCGTCTGCTGTAGAGTCAAGCCCGGTTCTGATGCTCACCTGACCACGTGGTTTGTGCAGACGATCGTGTCTCTGGACCGGTCCGTGGGTCGCACAGACGTACAGCCAGATCCACGTCTGATCCTGCCGCTGCAGTCGAACCAGCAGCTCCACGCTCGCCTCCAGCTGCCAGGAAACATCACAGCTTATCAAGGTTCAAGGTTCAAGGTTCAAGGTTCTTTATTATTTGTCACATACACAATCATACAGGGTATAATAGGTAGTGAAATGTTAGTCAGGACAGGTCGCTCAATGGAAAGTGCAAGAAAGAAAAATAAAACATGATAATAAATAAAAATAACATAAAAGCAATAAAAAAACTATGAAACAAAAACACGAGAGAGTATATATATATATACAAATCATGCATCAATAATGCAGTAAAAACTCTGACATATTATTACTATGTATGTTCGTTACCTAATGTTAGATGTCGTCTGTGTCCTGTCCAGCCTTGTCCTGTCCAGCCTTGTCCTGTCCAGCCCTGCCTGCTAGCCCTGCCTGCTAGCCAGCCAGTTTGTTTTTCCCCTACGGGGTAGTTTTTGTTTACAATAATTTGTTTTATTATTGTGAATAAAAAGCCTATTTTCCTCCAGCAATTGGGTCCTCGTTCTCTTCCTTTCACCAACCCTGACACAATTATTGCAGTAGATAGAAACATGTAGTGATGCTAATAAAGATAACGCTGTACATTTTAGAGTCAGGAGGGTGTAAACCTCTGGAAATGATAATTGGTGTAAATTATTATGTCTTTTGGGAAATTTGAATGGTTTCTAAGACAATATATACATGAAAGATAAGAAATATAGACAAATAACAATTTACACTGGTAATCATGTCCAAAGTATGGTGGCTGCCTTCTTGACCATCACTGGGTGTTCTTTAAGTTTTGTAACAATGGTGTAGTAAGCCTTTCAATTTTACTCAGTACGAAACATGGATCTCAGCATCATCGTCAGTGCTTGAACAGGGTTCAAATAGGCAGAAACAAAGATTGTGGAAGATTTCCTTGTAGACGATTTAATGGCTCAGAAATCAAAAGAACATCTATCAACATAACACAAATACAGTAATCAGTCAAACATTACTGTCTACATCCAAAATCAAGGAAAAATAGAAATGGATGTAGCTGTGTTTGTAGCTAGCTAACTGCTAGCTGCTACACTAATTATTGTATATCCATGTCTGGACCCCGCCTCCCAGTAAGACGTTAGATGACCCGAGACTTGTGCAATGATGACGCCAGGGCCATGCAAGGACTTCAACAAAGTCAGCACTAGACTAATAATAGATTATACTTTTTCTTTGATTTGTTTCAATTTATTGATCATTCAAACATTGTGTTTTTTGTAAAGCTGCCTTGTAACATTGTACACTGTAAAAAGCACTATACAAATACATTTGAATTTAATTGAACTGTACTACCGGGTGGTCTTTAATGAGCTCCTCAGCCTGATTCTCCCAGGAAAGACAGGAGGCAGCGAATCAACAACGTCTCGCCTATCTTCAAGCCTATCTTCTTGCTGTTAAAAACAGAAGTAAAATGCAGTGAACATTAAATGTGCGTACATATAACAACATATTTATGGAGTCAGGAAGCAGCATATCATCACATAAGTAATTCACAATTGTAAACAAAATTTACATTTTAACTGGCTGAGTGAATCCAGCAAATGTCTAATTCTTATGCCAGCAACCCCCACCCTTCATCTCAACAAAGCCAGGAGTTTTGGAGTATAGAAGTCCAGCTTTTCCAAGAATGTACGCTCCAAGTAAATTGTGGTGATTCTTCTGAATTCATTCTTGATCTAAAACAGAAAATAAAATGTAACACAATCAAGTGATGATTAGAGTTGAGTGCACTGGTAAATTTTTGTATTGCACTTCAAAAATGTTTTATTGAGGTGTGCTGTAATAAAGTATTGCCAACTTACCTTGCATTAGCTTGAATAGTGAGTGCAATATCTGTAAAAGAATGTAAGAAATGTTCATGTCAGAATTATTTTTTAACAATCTTACTAACATGAAATACGCTTACAACTAAATATACCTTTACAATTTATTGACTGTGGTTATGCAGTATGTAAATTAAAAATTAATAATTTGCAGGTGTCATTCATGGCATGCATTTTGAATCATTTAACTTAATATTTTAAAGTACACTAACTTTTTTTACTCAAGATTAACACTCATATGGAAACAAATTACGTTAGAATCTCCAACTGCTTGCAGATATCAACCACGTGTAAAGTGGATGTTGGTCAGTAAAAGAACATCATGAAATAAAATACAGGCTTTACAACTTAAATAAGGTTGATTGTTAAGTAATTAAGATTTATTTAAACAAGCATTTAGACTTGTGTAATTGCAAAAGTGTGCAGTACAGTCACCTTATCGATTTCTATATATAGCTATCAGACCCGAAAGTATAGGTAAACAATATAAATAAAGTTCAGGTAATATATGCCTTGTACACGTGCATTTTAAAAACTAACGTTAATCCTGTGTGATTAATACGCGAAAAACAGGGTGATTATGTAACGTTACATTTCAGCAGCTCGAACTTTTCTGGGACAGAATGCTCGAACACGACAGGGCAATGCCTCGAGCTAAGTTTGCACGGATGTTAAAACTCATTTTTACAATAATCGTCTGACAAGATTAAGGTCATATATAAAACTTAAGACAATTGTTTTTCGACAGATATGCCGTTTGCTAATAACGGATAACGTTAGTGGTGCAAATCGCAAACTCTGTCAACTATATTAATAGCTTAATTTAGTAATGATTTAACTCTCTTATCCATGTGTTTAAACAAAACAAAACTAAGATTAAGTTTTAACGTTATCCAAAAATCTGTTAACATTGTTAACATGAACACTGCTAGCATCCGTAACTCGATAAAAAGAAACGGTAACATTAGGTACAAACCACTGGGGCTGCAGATAGCTTAATAACTCTACACTTTTCTGCAAACATACTTCAATTAATTAATAAGCATATTAATAACTTACAGTGGTAAAATTCACATTAGCCGTCGTGAAGTCTCCCTTGATTTCCTCTGTTCGCGCCACTTCGGACTCGGAGCCAAAGACGCATGCGCATAAATTATCTTGCTGTATTGAGTACATTTTACTCGAGTTGTTTCATTTTTGGTGTGATTTGATTAGATGGCGAACACTAAGTAAATATTACTTAGGAGATTGGTATTTAAATTTACATATGTATTTTAGAACAATAAATGACAAAGAAACTGCAAGTAATGTACTGAATTAAACATGCCATTTTTAAGTAAAAAGACAAACTAGTATTTGTTTGTAAAACATACTTAAATAATGTTTCCATTATTTACAAGGTCAAACAAAATCACTTTTTACAGTGTGCGTGCGTCTATGAAAGTAGCGAAGCCTCTGCATACAAACCCGAACCCGACCCGAGCCCGAAGCTATTTATTAAACATTAACCCGAAACCCGAAAACTATTCCGGGACCCGCGGGTTTCGGGTCGGGTAGCAGACCTCTAGCTCTCACACACACACACACACACACACACACACACACACACCACACACACACCACGAGACACACACAAACACACACGCGCACACACACACAAACACACACGCGCGCACACACACACAGCTCAGTGTCTCTGTCAGTACAGTAAACACTACACTTATGGCAGCCGTTTGACTTTTATTAATTCTCAGGGTATGAATTATTGATATCAACAATTCCTTTTCTACTAGTAACAATGGCTATTTTTGATATCAGCTATTTAATTTGAATGGTGACATTTAACTAATGAAAACACAATTAGAGATATCAAGAATTATAGTTTTTACGAGTATAAATCTAGTTCCTGATATCAGAAATTAACATCGTCACTAGTAAAACTGAATAGTTGATATGAAGAATTAATATCCTGAGGATGAATGAAAGTGAAATGGCTTGTCGAGCAGGTAGTTTGATCAGGATCGATTATAATAACGCTCCGGTCACTGACCTGACGCGTTTGGACGCGCGCAGACTCCGCCTGACGCTCGCGCCGCAGCTCATCCTTCCTCACACCGGGTCCGGGTCACACTGGTCAGATGAGCGGCTTCACGCGGTCATTAATGCTGAACAGCTCCAGTACCGTGCAGAGGTGACCGGTCCGTAGCCGGGTTCGGTTAGTTTAGGTTATCAGCGCTGGTTGAGCAGCTGAGTGTGTGTGTGTGTGTGTGTGTGTGTGTGTGGTGAGTCTTATATAGGCTACTCTCGAGGAGCTCAACCTGAGACCTGCAGAGAAACCCCTCCGCCGTGACGACACGAGGACTGACCCCATATTAATAGTGCTCGAGACTAAAAATACAATCAGTGACGTCATTACAACACACGCGCGCGCGCACGCACAGAGGGGGGGGGGGATAGAGAGAGACCCACACACACACACACACACAGAGAGAGAGAGACACACACACACACACACACACACACACACACACAGAGAGAGAGAGATAGAGAGCGAGAGACACACACACACACACACACACACACACACACACAGAGAGAGAGAGACACACACACACACACACAGAGAGAGAGAGAGAGAGAGCGAGACACACACACACACACACACACACACACACACACAGAGAGAGAGAGAGAGAGAGAGAGAGAGAGAGAGATA